>JBBMKC010239854.1:0-10978 GCA_037834085.1 Bipalium vagum | reverse complement strand
TATTATTATTATTATTATTATTATTATTATTATTATTATTATTATTATTATTATTATTATTATTTTATTTATTTTTTCACTCAACAACTTTAGGTCTTATGCCTTTGGCAAACCCAACAGTTATATAGAACTATTGGATTCACATGGAAGCTAATTACGACTTGCTTATTGTTTTGAGAAAAATTTTCTATTATTCATCACTACGGAAACTGACTTAAAAAAAATTGTTCACGAAAGATAACCGAAGAACTAGAAATAGTAGTGAAAACAAGGGAAAGAGCAACGAGAAATAATGAAGAGCAGTTCGGATTCTTTTCAAACCAAGTGCGATAATTAATAACAATAAAGAATAAGAAAGCAGCACATAAAAAGCCAATCAGCGGGAGAACATCTCAAGATGGGTTACATTCGACAATATATGCAACATTTTTATCCATTCATACATGATGAAATACCAGGAGATGAGCTGGTTGCAGTTGAGAAATCAGAAGAAATATTGTGAGTCATAATTTCCTATTCCTCCAGAAAAAATTGTATAAGGAAGAACCAAATATTGAGATTTTAATGTTTTAAATATTTATATAAAGACATCTAAAATTTTATTACTAAATTTTATATTACAAGTAAGAAATTACACAATACATAAGTTATATATACATATGTAATATTATTATAGATATACATAAGGGATATGCGCAACCCCCAAAACTATAATTTTTTTCAATACTCCTACAGATTTTATATTTTCAAAAATTATTTATTTTTAAAATTTAAAAATTACTGTCTTTCATATAGAATGCACAGTATTGAAAAGATCAAATAAAAAAACCAAATAGAAATAAGTAAGTTCTTTTGATGATTCAGAAGACTAATTTGTGCTGCTGTCACAATTACACATTTTATTATTATTGACTAACTTATTTAAAGTTATTCTTTTTAATAAGTCTGCTTTGTGGGTTTAGTTGCATCTGACCTTTATTTGCGTAAGTTACTGAAATAAAATAAAAGTAGCTAAATTGATTAGTTGTATGTAAATAACTGCTGTAATAAGTCAATTTATTTTCTAAATGTATACATCTTTTTCTAATAAAATTATGATAAATATTTATTTTTAAAATCTTAAAATTTTAAATGAAATTAATCACTTTATAATTGAAAAATATTAGTTTAACTTTATTAAATAATTATTTACTATAGAAAGTCATATATGTTAAAATTGTCTATTTCAAAATTAATGTAAACTATAAATATTTAAAATGGTTACAAACAATGTGAAATTTTCTGATCTTTATGAAATGAAAGAAGAACTTGGGAGGTATAGCAAAACGATCTTACTATTAATAAACATTAACTATTACAATTTTTTATTTAGAGGGGCTTTTTCAATTGTTAAGCGATGCGTTCAAAAAGCTTCAAATTTGGAATTTGCGGCTAAAATAATTAATACGAAAAGATTATCTTCTCGGGGTTTTCATTTTTTTCATTATATTTAAAAATGATATTATTGATGGCTTATCCATTAATTCAATCAAGGATGTGATAGATATAGATTTAATCAATATTTAATAATATCGTAAAAAAAATTTCGAATGATAATTTTTTCCTCAAACTAAATTTAAAAGTTATAAAATTTTAATTTTCAGTTATTTTAATGTGGAATATGAGTTTAGCTTACAAGATTGATTTTTTGAAAATTTCTATCAAATATTGTTTGTAATAAGAAAACTTGATATCTGCTATATTTTTTAATATAGATTTAACAATGGTTTTTATATAAATAGTAAATAAATTTTAAAATTGCAACTCGAGAGTTACTTTCAATTTATATATTTTTAATTTATTGTGGTTTTTCTCAGCTTGAAAAATTATTTATTAAAAATATTGTTATTAAACATGTTTATTATATTTTTATTTTATTGAAGTTCATAAAATTAGTAATCTTTTTTATTCATTATAAATTATATTAAATTTAAAATGTATTATTTTCTGAAAAAAATCGATTTTTTAAAATAATCGTTATTGAAAGTGCTTTTTTATTTTATCTAATTAAAAATAAAGTTTTTAAAATCTCATTATTAGTGCTGATTTATTCTTCACTAAATTTACTCAATAAAAATCTTATGTTTTCTGAGGATAATTATAATATAAGTCATGGTTATCCATATGTGATCTAAAATATATTTTTAATATATTTGTGATTTTTCTTTCATTTTTCAATGATTTCAATAAATTTTTCTTGATACTAACACTTCATACTTCAAATTGCTAGTCAATGTATCACTTTCTAATATTTACTGGAGAATTTTTACAAAATTCATTTTAGATTTAGCTTATATAAACAAAATTGATATTAAACCAAGTTTTAATGGAGTTTGAAGACATTCAATGTGCGCTATGACAATATTTAAAAATGTTTCCAAACTATGGTTACGTATTCCATCACCATAATTGATAACATTATAGATATTAAAACTTAAAGAGAAAGAAAATTGTAGACAGACATTCTCAAAGATTAGAATGTAATAAACAACCTAAAAATTGAAATCCAATAATACATTAAAAATATTGAAAATGTTAGAAAAGGACAAGAACTTTATTAAAAAGGTTAAATTAGAAACATTACCGACAGCATTCAACTTTTAATGTTAAACTCTAAGTAACAATGAAGAATTACCAATGAAATATTAAGATTGAGTGCTTTAGAAATTTTACACGATTATTTGAAAGTAATGAATTTATTTAATGACTTTGTTTGAAAAACTGCCTCCAACTTTCTCGAAACGAATCATTTCTATCTAAAAATAAATATATTAAAATATATTAGATATATAAAATTAAATATAAAATTATTCACATTTAATATCGGTTTAAAAATAATTTTTAACAATTAAGTTATTAGTTTTAGAGAATAAAAATGGTATATATATATATATACATATATACCATATATATACCATGAATTTATTTCTTAATGTTAATTTTCAGAAATAAATCAAAATTTCAGAAACGTATGAAATATAACATACATTTTATTTTCGAAAGAAAATAGCATGATTGATTTTTGTTAAATTATTTTTCAAATTATTTGTTAATTACAAAAATTTTCCGCATATTTTGAAAATATTCTTAAAATTAATATAACGGTTTTAGCGTTGTCTAAAACTTCTGTTATCTGTGTTGCTAGGCTTATTTTCAAAAGACGAAATGAGAAAATGTTAGATCTGGACAAATTTCAGAAATAAACAAAAAATTACTAACTTCATTCCTTTTCCATTTTAAAATTTCATACAGAATTTTGCTGCTGGGCTTTTTCTAGAATGTTCGTTAAGTGACTTAAGATGTATATATCAGGACTAAATAATATATAATTCTTCCTCTTAGAAACGAAGATCTTAATCACAGAGATATT
Source organism: Bipalium vagum (assembly GCA_037834085.1). Taxonomy (NCBI): domain Eukaryota; kingdom Metazoa; phylum Platyhelminthes; order Tricladida; family Geoplanidae; genus Bipalium; species Bipalium vagum. The sequence continues at coordinate 7,569 of JBBMKC010239854.1, read as the reverse complement.
TCTCAAGACGCTAGTTTTTAAAAGGGCATCATAATTTATTCAACTGAAGTTAAATGAAATGGTCGAACTTGTTTTCATGTTCAGAAATTTCCAATTAAAATTTTGTCTGTATTTGTTAGTTTGAGAAAATGACGTTTAACCTCATTTTTATAGATTTTACTGATCAACAAATATATTTAATTTCTTTTCTCATTGAGAAAGTGAATTTTCAAGTGAAAGGTTGTCTCTCTACAACTTCTTTGAGCTAGAGAGAATTGTTGTTCTCATCAATTGATATTATTTCGGTATGTACAGCATCTTTGTTGTGGTTCTTTTTCAACTTCCTTTACGGACTACAACAGATTTTTTATGCTTAACATAAAATTGCATTGTCAATAATCTATAATTGTTTTCGTTTTTTACAATTTCCAACATTTTGTATAATTAAATTTAAAATTAAATTTTTAAAAAAATATTTTTATTGAATTTCTTTTTTTGTTATATCAAATGATTTTATTTTGAAGGGTTCCAATGGTTGTACAGGAATTCTTTTAGGTACGATAGTTATCTGTATTTTAAATAACCTTTTAATAATTTAACCTTAATTTAACCTTTTATTATTGGGTTGTCCGGACATTAAGTAAGACATTTTTAAATACATTTATTAAAATACATATGTTCCATTTTGTTCCACAACATTTTCCCATATTCTCAGGCAAGTTGAATATTCCATTTTCCCAGAATTTTTTTAGATTTTTCATCGAAAAAACTATTTAAGTGACTTTTGATATCGTCCTTTCTCATTAATTTAATTTTGCAAGTGTTCGGAGCTGGGTTGGGAAATGTTACCCCATCCGTCATATTCACCAGACCTTGTACCCACCGATTTCCATTTATTCTGGTCATTGCAAAATTCACTTAATTCACTCTTAAATCATATCAAAATATATTCTGAAATATATAAATCTTTAGATTTCCTATTTTTTCAAAAATCTTAAAAAATATATTTAATTTTAAATCTATAATAATTTAAACAAATCCAAATTGAATGTATCATATAAAATTTGAGTTTTTTAATACACCTGACCATTGTTAAATTGAAATGACAAGAAAAAACCAACTGATAGAATACAAGAGTCTCGTCTGTTAACGAATTACCTTTTAAAAATGTGATAATATTTTCATTTTTATTGCGTAACTGAATTTTATAAAGTATAATGTATAGGGAAAAAGTTTATTATACAATCAAAGTTAACTTATTTACTCTCCCACATTTTAAGGAGAAACAACCATCAGTTGAACAATAAGACCTGTGGAAAAAATTTCTGACCATTTCTTTTAAAAATATCTATATATTTCAAAATTTTTATTATTATGATAATAATTTTCTGAGGAACTTTATTAAAATAAAGTTAATAGCGGGATATTTTTTCAAATTAAGAATGAGGCATTTATATTTATATAATACTTGTTCTAAAATTATTAATTAAATTAAACGGATACAGATAAACACCCGTGGGTTGAAAAATTGTTTAACAATATAGAAAATTATCTTAAATTCTCTGGAGAATGTTTTGAGCTTTATAACATTCTAAGAAATATTAAACCTATCTAATTAAATGACATTTTTGAGAGAATTTTTGTTTAATTTCCGCTGATCATTAATATTGGTTTATAATTAACAATTTAAGTTTTTTTTGAGAATTCATAAAATATATTTTTAAAATTTAAATTCGTTGAAATTTAAGTGTTAACGTTTTTTTAGGATATAAATGTTTCCTTTTTATCAAGAATCAACTTTAATCATATTTTTGTGATTTAGGATATTCAAAAGGAAATAGTTAATATTTTATTTCATCATAACATTTCTTGAGAGGAAAACATAGGATTTCATTCGATATAGCTGCAGCATTTTGTTTTTAATGATTAATTTAATCTTAAAGTAATATTGATTTTTAGCTTTACTTTTGTAGCTATATATTAAATTTAACCAAAGTGGTCGCTATTAGGGTCGCTGCGCTCACATAAAACGCTCCTCTAATTACAAAAATTGTATAAAATACGAAATAATAAATTCATAAATATTAAATTATTAGGATGAACCATAAGTTTATATAGATATCAATAATTTCAAATATTTCTATCAATTGAAAAAAATACTTTGAAATACTTAAACAAAAAAACGAAAAAACTTATGGTTCATCCTAATAATAGTGACAAAAGACCCACAGTGATATCGAAGTTCAACCAAAAGGTATCTTAAACTGGAAAATTTAATTTTAATTGTTTGACTGTTGTTTTAAAATATAAACATAAATTCAAATAAGAAATTACAATATTGATACTGAAAAATATAAAATAGAAAAAAATAATAAAAATAAGAAAATATCATTTTACTAAGTTTGTTAAATTTAGAATTAAATTTTTTGTAGACTGTTAAACAAGTAAATTTTTAATAGGAAACACAAAAAATATTAATTTGGAATTTCTGATTTAAAAGCTAACCTTAATTGAATTGTGTTAGTACAGATGTACAGTTTAATTTCTGAAATATCACATAATATCAATTTGCAATTTGTAGAATGTTTTTTTAAAAATTGTGGTAAAAGAACACTGATTCACTTTTATTTATTTTTATGATAATCGTAAAAAATGAAGAGAAGCAATAATATCATGGCTTCTGTTCACTAATTCAAAGTTATTATTTTGCCAAACTAAATCCAAAACGGACAAATAAGTTATACAAGAAATTAAGTCTTGAACATTGTGTTATTGTTGGTGCAAATGATATATCGGATTTGACTATGAATAACAAAACTGATATTTATTAAAAATGTTTTCCTTTTATATATTTCTAATTTAAAATATTTTTTGGATATCTAAATTTAAAAAGCATTCAATATTCCCCGTCTCTTTCTAGATGATGATATTTATTCTATTGAGTCATGTTTGAAAAAATGAAAATCGAGGGAATATAATGGATTTTAGATTATTTTATATTTATTATTTTTGACCATTGACTTTGATTGCTGTTAGCAGGATTTTTGATACACAAATTTCAGATATACAGTCGTGGCCATAAAGGTGGCATATTTTAAAAAATTTAATAAAATTAACAAAATCTTAAATACCACTAATTATATTTTAAAAATTGGTGACACAAGCACAAAAACATTGAGCACAGGCATCAATATTTAGTTATATGGCCTTTGGCTGCGATAAATGACTTCAAGCGCTGTCATAACTTAGTCATAACTTTAAAATCCTTTTCAGGATTTCTAAGATTCTGAATCTTTTAATTTAAATTCCAGATATTTTTATTATTAAGATATTAAAACATCATACATTATTTGAGACATTACCTTAATATATAATATAACACATAAAATCAAATCAAATCAATGAAAAGTCTGAGTTTATTTTAATTCTTGACAAAAATGTATAAAAATAGAGTAGTTATAAATTAATTATATGCAATGTCGAATTCACTGATTATCCTATTGTCCTAATTTTCTCCATCTCAGATGTTCTTATTTTAGTATTTTGAAATTTCAAAAAAATCTTGTGATTGGTCAGTGATAATAGATGTTTGTATCATTGTCTCAAACATGAATACAGATAAAGGTCTACGTTTTAAAACGAAATGTTCTAAAGAATATTTCATCAAAAGATGTAATTAATCTGCAGGCAAAGAATTCCAACCGTATTAAAGTTATTTTTAAAAGAAGGCATATAAAAAGAAATAAAGAAGTACAAGGAAAACCTTAAATTACATTGTTAAAAATTTAAAGAATCATTTAGAGAACTAAAGATCATTGAGAATGAATCAATACAGTATGATAAAAATATCTTTACAAGTTTAGGTTGAAAGCAAAACAATTAAGAAACTGATACCAAGGATTAATTATTTTCAAAATTTGGCTATATAACATCCAAGCAAATATTTTATCGTAAAAGTTTCCAATGGTATTAGAAACCTTATCAACAAAAATAATTTGATAGATACCTTAATTTCCAAATATAAATTAGGAATATGTAGGAAGCTTAAGTACCTAAAACAAACCACAATAGATTAATTTTAAGTATCAATATTTGAATATTAAAAAATTATCGAAAAAAATAAATAAATATTTTCAATCTGACAGACTTTAAATATAAATATAAATAAATAAACAGCTTAAATATAAAATAAAAATATGCAAAAAAATAAAACGTACTTAATCACTGTTGAAAATAATATTTGAAATATTTTGAAACCTAATTTAATTCTGTTAGAAAAGTGTTTCTTTTTATCTGAGACTTTTTATCTCGAATTGATTTCGCGCAAAGATTGCATTAAAATTCAGTTTTATCTATTTGTACTCTACTAATGAAATCTTAAAAATCATGTGTTTTGCTTGACTGAGATAACCAAATTTACAGTTCTATTTATCTTTGCTGTCATATTTCAATTTATTTTCTATGAAGTATTTCTTCTCGGTGATGTATCTCCATAAAGATCAACGTATTTGACGATTTTTTGGTAGAAGTTCAAGCATTCTAAATTTCAAATAATAAGACCCGCTTTTCATATATTTTTATAAACTGGAAACATGAAAGTAATAATCAAAGAGGTAGTTTTCTTAAACGTGTGTTTAACTTGATTCTATAATTTTTATTTACTCCTTTTGTTCGATTTTTATTTTTTTGTTTTTTCTTAATTTTAATGATATTTACTTTAAATGTTTTTAAGATTGTTTTTCTATATTTAAAAAAATTTCCTTTAAAAATCTATAATTTCTTCATATTTAAAATATTTTCATTTCTTCTTAAAATTTAAATAAAACCCTACTAAATTTATTTATAAATATATTAATTTTCAATATTATTCTTGTTAAGAGATTTTTTGTTTGTAATGATAATTAAAAAATTGGTCAAAGAAGAAATAATTAGAATAATTATTTTTAAATCTTTTTAAAATTAAAAATATTATTCGTTAATTTTTTCTTAATTTATAAAAATTTTAACTTTCTGTCATTATTAGATCAATATTAAATGATTTTAATACAACAGTTTAATTAGAAGTCTTAAATTATTAATATATGGTACCATGTGCTATTCTAAAGATATAATTCGGATTTGATATATATATATATATATGAAATTTTCCTATAAATATAAACCAGATTATTATTTTTCTTTATCTGCAGAAAATGAATAGAAAATGTTTCCGTTAAGAACACCAAAATTTATATTAAAATTGTTAATGAAGTTTTTATTGTTTAATCAATTTTAATTTTATATCTTATCAGAATTTTTCTGTTAATTACGTCTTTACACGTAATTTGTTTTCTCTTCTCTCATCGTTTTCGAAAATTACTTTACCGTTTGAAAATTGTTTTAACCAAATGCATTGAAATACAAGAAAATATTATTCTTAAAAATATATTTTGTTCTGTAAAACTTCATCCGATGTTTTGTTTAATTCGAAGTCCTTTGATTTGATTTATAAAAAATTAAAATATTCTCTATATTTATATTTAAATTTAAATTAATTTTTGTTAAGACTAATAATTTTTTCACTATTTTTATGATCAAAATTTAATAAATTAACCCAATTTTCGCATTAAAGAATTAGGAGGAAGACTCAAAACCATGGAAGAATTTAAAAAATAATATATTTACAGGAAAGAAAGATTATTTTTATTCAAAACGCACTAGACATTCAAAATGATTAATAATGATTCAATATAATTATATTTATTGATATTATAATTATAATTTCATTTGCTTAATTTATTCATAGTATTTTATTAAACCGCTTTCCTATTACCAATCCATTGGTATATAATCAAATATTAAAGATATTAAATTTATCCAGAATAATTCGGTCCAGCCCTATATGTTTCTGTCGAATTTGTCAATTTTATAAATTTACACTTTTATGCATTTGAAAGGGAAAGAAAAAATGTTGATGAAATTCAAATGTTATTTTAAAATTTATTGAAAAGAATCCCCTTTTAATTAACAGAAACAGAGTTTGTAACTAAAATTTTTTGTTTTTTATTTTAATAAAATATTGATTATAATTTATTATTAGTTTTATTAAGATTTTATTATTATTAATTAAAAAACGATTTCAACAACTAAGACTAATTTCATTAAAGTTATTAAAGTCTAAAAACATTAACTTTGTTTTTGTAAGGCATAGATTTTTGAAAATTGAAATATATTTTTATCGATTATTGAATATTGGTTTCTTTCTCACTTAACTACATATTTTCTCTCAATCGAGGTTTCAATTTATTCCTCTACCACTCTTTAATAAAGGGATGAATTATTTTAAACAAAATTCCTTATTTGTATATGTAAAATAATCAGAATTCGTAATTCACATACAGATTAGGGTAATCCGTGATAAAAATATAATTTGATTATAAATTAAAATTTATTTTCTATAAAGAAGAAATTATTCTAAGCTGGAAAAATTGAAAATGTTTTCCATTATTTTATGAAATAATAAAGGATTAGTGTAACTATTCGTCCTTATATCATTTTTGAAATATATTTTCGTTGACATATTAAGGATCATCCTTACTTTTAATTTTCTTTGTTATATTGGAGTAGCGAGTAAATTAATTATACATCCTTATTATCCTCTTTTAACTAACTTCTTTAATTCATATTTCTAGAACTAAAAACGTTTTTTCCAAAAAATGAGTTTCGGAAGTATAGATTTTCAATGAATATTTTTCCTTTCAAGGAATTATGTAGAGACCTAAGAAAAGGGTAATCGATAGTATCAAAGTCCGGCGGATACAATGAATGAATCAGTTAAGCAAACCCAAGGGCTAATAATTGGTTTTAAGAATCCAATTAAATATTAGTTCAGGGACTTTTGTGTTGGTAAACAAGGCACTTGTGATTTGCAAATTGTTGACACTTTTCGTATATTGCATTGTTCAACTTGGTTAATGATGAATACTAAACTTCAGAATTCTATCTTTTATAACAGATTGTAATAAATAGTACTTGAAAAATGTTTGTCGAAGATCTTATAATTTAGTTAGTAAAAGTATTGGTTTTTATTTTTACAAATTTAAAAATGAAGATATTAGAAACACAAGAGATTTTTTTACTTAAATATATCTTATAGTGATGTCATATTATTACTATTAGAGTGAAATTATATTTTATTATAAAGATTGATATTAAAGTGAAGTATATACAAAATATTTAATAATTTAATATTTTCTCCATGATTACACTGAATTTGTTTTTATCTTTTCACATTTTAAAAATAAATAATCTTCCAAGTTTAGCATTTTTTAAAAAAAATAATATTTAGTTTTATTTATTTTTAATATAACTCATTTTTTCTCTTTTTAAATATATTTTACTTTTGATTTCTTTTTTTATGTTTAACGATATTTTATCAAAATATTAGAATATTTTAAAATCGATTTTATTAATTTCCGTCAGAACAATTTTTTTTTCATTTTTCAAAAATTTAAAATTTCAATACATTTAACATAATTAGAGACTCCTATTATCTTTAATTATTATTATTATTATTATTATTATTATTATTATTATTATTATTATTATTAT
>JBBMKC010239843.1:0-10978 GCA_037834085.1 Bipalium vagum | reverse complement strand
ATGAAAATAAATCAATAATAATCAATTCAACATGATATTACTTGTATTTATATCTGCACGGTTGTTACAAAAAAGGAAGGGTTATTTCTGGTCACCCTGTAATTGATTGAAAATTGTGTCAAGTGTAATTTTTTATTATGTTGTGTTTTAACTCATAATAATAATGCTACTACTACTACTAATAATAATAACAATAATAATAATATTTATAACAAATAATACTGATAATAATTATTTCATTTTCAAGATGTTCACAAATATGACGTATTTTCTCAAATGGTGCTTATTATTAAAATTAAATAGCTTTTGGCGGAAATATCACCACAATCGCTTTCAGTCAACGACTAGATTGGTCGGTTGATTGACAGGTCCAAAAACTTCTATAAAGAGCTTGTAGCTGTTAATAACATTCCATAGAGAGAGTTGATTTATTGTGTGGTTAAAGAATTATTGAAAAATAATTACGGTTTTCTAAAAGATTCAAGTCACCCATTTTATGCGCAGTATATGGAAGACACCATGATACATTTGAATACATGTTCTGCATCTTCTAACTGGTAAAACAAAAAAATGACAAGTTCATTATAAATTACTTACTAATAATGAATACTGGGCTCGATATCCTGTCTAACTCAAAAAAGTATAGAAACATGTCCAGTTCTACCAAAGTAAAAAGTATTATTCTGCCATAATGGCTATTTGAGAAAAATGATTGGAAATTGAATTGTGGAGGTTCTACCACATCCCCCGTACAGTCCAGATATTTCTCTCTTAGAATTTCATCGATAAAGATATTACAATATTTTTCTGTTCCAAAAGTGAGAAGTTTTAATAATTGCATATTGATTTACTGCTCGAAGAAAGGTCAAGATTTGTGGAATTTTTCCTTAAACTTTTCGTTTCAGAAAATAAGCATTTCTTTATAAAATATAATATAACTTCCTCGCAAATTTTATATTAATAATTTATATTTAATGTTTTGAAATTCTATATACAAATACAAAACCACATAAAACTTGCCGGGTGCTAGACGGAAGGTAAGGTTAAGGTAAGACGGAATCGATACAATGAAATCTTATCGACTTTCAAATGACTTATTTCTTAAGCTTATGTGATGTGCAATAAAAAGTGGATCATGACTTGCTTAGTGGGAGGATTTTAATGAATATTCTGCAGACTGTTCAAACTAATTTTGCGAAAGATAAGAAAATGGTATTATTTGGTGGGAAGCTGCTGGTTCTTATTTTGTCAAAGCTATCTAAAATCTAATGAAATCAACACCAACCAGAGACCTGCTGAATAATTATACAACATTTCTGACAACCCTGACTACAACAGTTATCCTACGTATTGAAAGTTCTTGAAAAATCATTCTAGAAAATTTCAATAACCATAAGTAAGAAAATATGATCGTACACCTTAAGATAATAAGATAATTAACTAATTACAGTGAAACCTGTTAATTTTGGCACCTCTAAATTTTGTTAATAAAAATTAAATATTGATCTGGGCAAAATGTTCGGTCCAAGTAGTGCCTAACATTGACAGGTTTCACTGTATTATTTTTTTCATTTAACAAGACATTTATGTTTGAGAAATGGCTCAAAAGTAAACAGATTTGCAAGGAACACATTAAAACATTTGTTTCTATTTCTTTAAATTTCAACTATTATTAAAGATAATAATAATAACAAAACAAGAAGAATTATAATATTATCCTACAGTTTATATTCTATTTTATTTAAAACGTTTAGATAATTTTTCATGACAGGATAATTTTTTCACGAAGGGGTCATTTATATAAATCATACACTTAAATATATCCGGAATAAATAAGCTCATTCAATTTTAGCAGGCGTTTTTACTGTAAAAATAAGATTTTGTCTAAATTGAGTTAGTAATTAAAGGAGAAAAAAATAAACTGTTCCACATTATTATGTATAAAAATATTATCAAAAAATTTATATAATTTTAAAAAGTGAAGTTATCATACACGAGCTTCACAGTGCAATATAACAAAATCTTTTTAAAGTCCTTTTCTTACAAAAAACCAATTTTTTCAGGCGATTCTCTTTAGCTTCATTGCAATGACGTAGTCCCCCTAAAACATTCACCGAAGTTTGTTACAAAAACCAAGTAGCATATCAGGAAATACTTAATTTATTCAATTTTTCAAAAAGATTTTAAAAAATATCTGTTGTGTATAAATTGATTATAAAAGTGAACCCAGTACAAATGAATATTTCACAATTTTAACTATCTTTTTAATGCTCTCTCAATCATTGGTTGACAAATGATGCATAATGTAAATGAAAATATTATATTGGAGTTTCAAATATTACACACCAACATACACGAAACAATAGCACAATTAAATAAAACTAAATATCCACAGATTAATCAACTATTTAAGTTTTAAAGCTACCGAATGATCACTTTACATACTTCCTTTCATCCACAAAAATTAATATATTTTTCAAAAAACGGTAAGGCACGGTATAATATTTGAGCAATTAAATATTAAATCTACTTGGTAATTGAATAATTGTCAATAATTTTCAAGAAACCTAATTACGTTCACTGAAGAAATTTTAGTCTTTGTGAATTCTTGAATAATCATTCTTTTTGAAAATCATCTCAGAATATTAAAGAAAACGTTATTGAAAATGTCTTACGTGCCTTGCAATACAAGAGGAAAGAGTTGGATCATGCTTTTTTGACCTAAAGGAATAACTAGTATCTTTTCTGACCGATCGATCACATCATGTTTTTTTGACCGATCTATTATTTCTGTCGTTATTACTTTCTATGCAAAAATAAGTCATGGGTTTTTGACATGGTTGATGACTAAAAGAATGTAAACATATTTTTGAAGTTAGTAAGAGACAGAAAATCAGTCACTTTACTACCAGTTACAAGGGGATCGTTGAGAGGTGCTCCGTTTTTATGAGTGATGACTGAAGAGCCTATTTCCAACTGTCTAAAAATGAAAATTATGTTCATAAAACTGTCAGCAACAAGATGGAGCTCTAGATTTTGTTGACTAGAGCTCATAGTTAAAGAACTGAATCTATAAGGGGAAACTGAAGACTAAGATCGTGTCAATGAAGGGCGTCTATAGTGATCTCTTGGAATCATATCTACATGAATGGATATGGCGACAAAATATTCAGTTGAGAAATTAAATTTTTTATTTAATAAATTTGTAAATCATAAACTATTTTTATCTATTTTTTCAATTATTTTATTGATAGATCACCTTATAAAGTCTTTATTTTAACTGAGTCGGTCTAAAAATATGATCCAAAAAGTCACTTATACTAAGGTTTGGGGACTGTTGAAGTTGAGTTAAACAGGGTTTTGCAAGAAAATATTCAGTCGATTGATGTTATTTTTGCATATTGAAAGTCTCCGTTATTCCTTTGAGTGAAAATTACCTTCTCTTGGATGAATTTTAAATGTAATCTCTCAAATAATGAACTCCATCGCTTTTATATTCATAGAAAATCAGACATGGATTCCGTTTTGCTTGAAAATTTTCCTAAAACTATTTCAAAAGCTCTTTGGTTTTTTCTATGAAATATATATTAAAATCTTTTTTTGTAAAAATAAATCAATGCATTTTTTATTGAAAAAATTACTTAAAGCAGAACATTACTAAAGATTTTTCCTATAATCAAAACATAATATTTTAGACTGAATAAATATTACAACTATTAAAACAAAAAATAATTATTTATTTATTTTAAATTAGCAAAAATATTATTATTTAATATTCAGAAACTTATTCCAAAAAAGAAAGATGAGAACGGTTTGAAAATGTAACTTGCTCTTGGCAATTCTTATTTATTGAAAAAAGAAATCTTGTTTCGTTGATATTATCACATTTATAATAATAATTTATATATACGTATATATTAGCATCACATTACAAACAAGGGGAAAAGTTAACAAAATTATTTCCTGGATCGTATCTTCTTTGCTGCAATTTTCCCAATTTTATACAAATGTCCCTACTGAATGATATATTCCTTACAGCACTGTATTCAACTGCATGTCTTCAAAACAATTCTACTGTAGACCCACAGAAATCATCTGATGTGAAGAAATACATCATTCGAAATGAAATGCCCATCATTTATCATTAGATTATTATCATCCCAAACGAGAAAGGGAAACAAATAGAGACGTCTCGTATGTTTTGAAAGAACAAAATCAGAGAAAATAATGATCTATTTTTTTAAAATTAACTAATTATTTCTTCAATAGTTTTTTCACACTCCACTCCTTCCTTTCATAGAAGAAAATTATGATTTTCATAGAATTATTATTTTTTTATAAAAATATTTTTTAAAAAAAATTTAATTAGTAGTGTTTTTGTTGTGTCAGGAGAAACATGGATATAAAATACAGGGTTGAAATGTGATTTTATTGTCACATTTATTAGTGGTTTATAATTGTGAAAATGTGTCAAGTCAATAGGTATATCACATGATAGCTTCAACGATTCTGCAAAATTTGGATCGTTAGACTAGAGTTGTTGGAGATTTATATATGTGTGATAGGAAATTTCGTTGGTATTGATGATTGGCTTTGAGCTCATATAGAGTCATTGTTATGGCAACCAAATGCATTTTTTGCATTACTTTTAAACATTTTTTGCATTATTTAATGCAAAAAATGCAATTATTTTTAAATAATAAATATTAAAATATTTTAAATAATCGCACGTAATTATTATTTATTATAATTAATTATTAAACAATTTAAAAATAATATTTTGGTTATATTAAATACAATTTATATATTATATATATTAAATGCAATTTTGAAAATTAAATACAAATATGCTCAAAAGTTTTTAGTCACATGAGCTAATTTTACCTTAGCCCATGATGGTACAGTTGAATAAAATTTTGTAAGCCATATCTAATTTTTAATAAAAAATTTTCTAAATTGCTTTTGAAAATTTTTGCAAAGTAATTGCATTTTTTGTTTTATTCTTAAGAAATTTTGCACACTTTTAGAAAAAAATTGCATTTTTTGGTTACACTAGTCTTGCCGATTATCGGATTAGAGCTTTCAGCCACGTGATGGATATGCATTAACATCCTGCGTCTATTGATGTGTTACACTGGCAGGTATGTGCAGCGAGTAACATCTCCTTGTCGTTAGAGCATCGTCAAAAAATGCGACAGTTAAATCAAAAAATAGATAAAACAAATCAAATTTAGATATTTTTCATTTTTTTAATGCAAAATTCAGTAACAAGAGCTCTTTCATGATCCAAGATTTTACTTTGTCTGGTCTTTATCTATATCAAATTGTGGCATAATATTTCTGCTTTTACTGCCCTTTCTCTTTGATGCCATAAGTAACATCAGGAACAATGGGTTCAAGATAAAAACGAAAACGACTAATCCTAATTGCAGTTCAGTATCAAAGTGTACCAGGGCAGATAAGAGACAAAAGCCGACTTACTGAAATACAATAAAGAGAATATGATAGACCTAACAATAATTCCGTTCAATGACTTAGAGCATAAGACGGGATTATTTTTCTTGTCAAAATTTTTTTTGAATAAATTTTCGAATATCGACCAACATTAATCTATTGGGAATATTGAGAAATAAAGCTGGATGATGAGGAGTGTACCAGGTCGATTAATCCCTCGATACGTTCCACATATCCCTTCTGTTTTGGGGTTTATTTTTTAACAAAAATTATAAAAAAGAAATAATAGATCGCACCATGTCTACTAGATTTAATAGCAGGATTGTGGACAAATTTCAGAAGATTAAATTTCCCGGGGAAAAGTAGCTGGAAAACTTTTATCATATCCCTGTCAAAAGAAGATTTAGAAAAGAGAAAAATAAAATCAATTGTTTTCATCTTTTTTTTCCTTCTCCAACCCTTAATGGTTTTAGTTTTCAAAGTAGGTTTTTTAATTTTGATATCGAAATTTATTATCAAGGGAGATGAGATACATATTAAACGTTATACAATTGATAACAAGGTGCACATGAATTATGTTACTTACAAATGATTTTTGCCAAGCTTTTTTGCTTCCAAATCACAGAATGTAACTCTGGGAAAGTTTCCAGAATGATGCCACTCATAACCCCGTATGAGGTCCCATAATACTCTTATCCCATAAAATGTATATTTGGTTCCGATAAATTTTTCCATTAGGTAAAGCTGACCAATTATGTTTATCAGGTAGAGCAGTTTAATTGAGAGATAAAGGACGGTCAAGAACTTTCCCTGTAGATTACCCATGCAACAGATGCACCGTAACTTTGTTAAACATCTGGAAATCGTGGACCTTTTCCCATTGGTTTTCATGAAATGTTTATGCTCGTGACAAATTCGATGTCGATATAAACAGGTATCCATATGTCGTGCGATAAAGGTGATGCTTTTCTGTAGTTGCTCAGGGATTAAGGAACAATGGGCATCACTAGCAACTTGCAGTATTCGTCTTACATTGAAACCAGATTGAGGACTGCCATTTCTCCAAATGAGACATGGGATATAGAACAATAGTGATTGAAGACCCAACAAGATTGGAGCCCATTGATAATAACCTATCATTTGCTCATTTCGAACGTCTTTGGATGGCATTCGGTTCTGAATCGATGCGAAATATGTATTTGATACCCAACAATAGTTTTCTGTATATTCTTCCCATCCTCGGGTGAATTCTTGAGGTATCCAACATTGGATTGGTTTTCCTGAATTATTTGGTTTTATAAATATTTAACATGAATATTTTCATACCAACGTACTGTCGTATTCCTATTAGACCGATAAACATGAAAAGCAATAAACCTGTAAACTGATAATTTAATCGGTCAACGAAATCATCGTCAAATCGCAGCTTATTTGAACCAATTCGTCCCAGCTTACTTAGTCTCCAGAAAATTGTAGCATCCATGTCTCCTGTACACTCACCCCCAGGAACTGGAGAACTTGATTGAACAATATGTGAAAAAGAGGGTCGACGTACCTCACCAGCAGAGAGAATATCTCGTATTTGACCTGAAATTAACGAAATTGGATCTATGAAGAAAATTAATCACAAAATGTCATTTTGCTCATATCATATTTTCATAATAGCCTCCTATTTACTAATAAATAATTCTCTTAACTTTATACTCAGTAAAATATTGACCTGGTTGCATAATTATTTAAAATATTAGGTCGAAAAGTTAGTAAATGGCTCCAAAATCACAATCTCAGCGAAAGTTTTTTCGTAAATGGGTAATTTATTAATTATAGATGGTCGTCAATTCATTTATACTTATAAATAAATACTTTTTTGTTTTAATATTTCAAACAAACAGCGAAAAAATCAAATGACGTCCGAAAAAATTCATATAAGACATTCTTTATTATTTGCTTTGCAATTGAAAAAACGTCATATGAGGCTAGAGATATGGTTATTTTTGATTTAGGTTGTATTAATATTATTAAAGTAACATTAAATAATTATCTAGAACTTTATTTCTATCAGCTTGTTACAGTGAAATTAAGATATTTTACAAACTAAAAATTTATTGACAATTAGTACAGAATCATTACAGTTTAGTCTCCTAGATAATCAATATCAATATTAATCATATTTGGCCATTTTTGCTGCAAAGTTTCAATTCCGTGAGCATAAAATGACTGAGGCTTTTCTTTGAAGAAAGTCTCAAGCTCAGTTTTTATATGTCCATTGTCATTGTGCTTCATAATGGCAATATGGTTTTACAATGATCGAAAGAGATGATAGTAAGTTGGCGCTAAGTCTGAGGCGTAAGGTTGATGAGCTAGAACTTCCCAGCCACACTTGTCAACTTTTCTGAGGTCATCTTCGCTCTGTGTAAGGCGCGTTGTCATGGAAGTATCTGACTGTCAATTTGTGGACGAAGTTCTTTGATTTTAATGTTGATTTTAAAAAGCCTTTAAGTCTAATAACTTTAACTCTTTAACCCTTAACATTGTGAAGAAAACCTCTTCTTACTCTCATAATACAAAATTTAATTACTTCACCATAAATTTATTATTAAAAATAATTAAGTTGGAAAAGTGTTGAATTTTCTAATTAATATTACCAAAAAGAATTAAAGTAAATTTAAGTCATCAAAACTGGAAAATATACATATTTTTCCATTTTTCCCCTCATAATCATTATTCATTCATCGGAGAACTCGATCAGATTTTAATAATTTTCCTATTAATTTTCATTACTTTTTGCCCGAAAGTCAGAAAAATATATTGTGAGGAAAATTTTCAATTTCAACAATGATAATGACGATTTATCTAAAATGACTCTGTGGACCAAATTGAAATTTTTGTTTAAACGATTATGCACGACAATTTCAGCTCGAATGTCCTGCTGAATTTGCGGCGTTCACATTAATTAATTAAATCCATTCTCACCTCCTCTCATCATTCTCCGTCAGCTTTTCTACGCATTCAGTTTTACAACAGAACAAACTTGAATATCTTTGCTAATCCTCAAACAAGTGACTTTAATTGAAATTAAAAATATAGCACCTACAATAAAACAAAAAATTTTTAAAAAAAAAGAAGAAGAAAAAGAAGAGGAAGAAAATTCACTTCACATTTCAATGATTTCAATAAATCAATTTTCAAATTTTAATTACAATAAATTCATTAATTAACAACAATAAGTTAAAACTCTCTTCTACTACTGCTACTACAGCAAATAATAATAAAAATAATAAATCTTATTAATAAAAATAAACATAATAATAAAAAATAAATAAATGATAATTGTGAGATAAATTGAAAGTTAGTCGGGGGATATAGCTCAGCGATCAGAGCAGTGCATGCGCATGTGAAGGTCCTGGGTTCGAATGCCGGTATCTCCGATTAATTTTCACTAACAATGGTAATAATACATATAAAAGGAATTATAATAATAATGACAATAATATTAATAACATTGATAAAAATAATAATAAAATTAATAATAATAATAATAATGATGATAATAATAATAATAATAATAATAATAAAATTAATAATAAAATTAATAATAATAATAATAATAATAATAATAATAATAATAATAATAATGCACCCTATAATTTCAGCTTCCATTAAAGAATACTCTCCAATTAAAATATAATTACATTTATATAATTATACATATGAATGTAATGATATATGTAATTATACATCATTATGTTTTTTAATAATCTAAATGATCTGAGCTCTTCTTAATCTAGAGAAAGTTATCATACTTTATTTGTTTTGTCATTATCAATTTCATTTGTCGCCAAGATTATTATTTCTCTGGAGAAAAAAATGAACATATTATATTCTTAACTGATATTCTACTTAATAAATATAAAATAATCTTGAAAATAAAATAAAATAATTATTTATTATTCAATAAATACCAATATTATTGACAATACCGATTTCAACTAAAATAATATTAATTTTTATAAAATATATATTTATAACACTTTCAAAATATTTTATATTTTAAATAAATGATTTTGTTATTTATTTAATTATTTAAATTTATTTAATTAACAATTAATAATTATCAAATATTTGAAAAAATCCAGCATGAATTTCCTGCAATCGCAGTTTGTTCAAAAATTATTCAATAAAAAAATTAAATATAAATTAATTAAATTAATTGCAGGAACTAATTTCAATACAATGCTCGGAATAATGATGGCGATCACGTTCGTAATTAGTTATGATTAAATTTTACTTAAAGATCATTATTTATGCCATTTTCCAATGAACATAAGACAAGATCAATTTTTAAGTTTCGGATTTGGTTTAAGACTGATCTTTTGTGTAGGTTTCTGAAAAAATTAAAGAAATTCTCAAATATATCCCTAGGATATTGATGGGTCTCTTGGAGAGGACTGGATTAATTTAAACAACAAATAATTTTTAATTGATTTTTTGATTTTATTAATAATCCTTAAAATCATTATTATTTTTTAACTATTACTTTTATTCTCATTATTGTTATTTTATTTTTGTTTCATTATCATTATTAT
This sequence comes from Bipalium vagum, assembly GCA_037834085.1. NCBI lineage: Eukaryota > Metazoa > Platyhelminthes > Tricladida > Geoplanidae > Bipalium > Bipalium vagum. The sequence continues at coordinate 938 of JBBMKC010239843.1, read as the reverse complement.
TGTTTTTTAATTATTATATGGTTTATAACCTCTTTTCAAATATTTGTAACTTCATTTCAAATTTTTGTAAATCAATTTCAAAAAATAAATAAATTCTAAAAATAAAAATAAGAAAATGTATTAAACATATTTACATATAAACATTTAATCATCATAAATGGCCTCCTTATTAATACATTTTGTTAGAAATTTAAACATGTGTCTGTAATAAGAATTACAATTATCAGTGCCTATTAAATTTCTCACATTGTCGATCAATCCAAATAAATCTTTTTCATTTTCAGGACGAGCTTGTCTGATGCTTTGTTTCCATTTTGAGAATAAGTTCTCAATAGGATTTAGAAACGGAGAATAAGGAGGCAAAAACAATACCCTATGATCCCTTTTTTCTACCATTTCACGTATGACTGTCGGTTTGTGGAATGGAACATTGTCCATTATGATTACCACAGATCCATGTCCTCGAATTAAATCTTTTGCTATTAATTCGGTTATAAACCCCTAAAATGTAATCGTGTTATATGCAGTCGTCTGTGCATGATAATGGACAATTCCATTTTTATTGCGCAACAGACGGAGATTTTACGTGACCGCAATCCACGCACAACATGAATTGCTCTCTTTCCACATAATGATCCTCCTTTTGCAAATAATAAATTAGTGTAATTAAACAATGTAGCTGAGAAAATATGTATATGAAATGAGATTAAAAAAATTTGAAATGAGGTTATAAACCCTGTAATATTTTTGTTATTATTGTTATTTTATTTTATTTTCATTTTTATTTTGATTCTATTTATTTATTTTTATTATTTTTTTTTCATTATTATTATTGTTTTCATTATTAATTATTATAAATTGTTATTATTATTTTTATTATTATTATTATTATTATTATTATTATTATTATTATTATTATTATTATTATTATTATTATT
>JBBMKC010239833.1:0-10979 GCA_037834085.1 Bipalium vagum | reverse complement strand
TATTACATTATATTATATTATATCCCATTATATTATATTATATCCCATTATATTATATTCTATTTTATTTTATTATATCCCATTATATTACATTATATTATATTATATTATATCCCATTATATTATATTGTAATATATATCATTGTTGTTAACTCATATTCCTGAGAGTGAATGAACAATATTTGCCGCTCACTCTTTGATTAAGTCACTGTTTTCTCAACATTTTCTTTTTCCCGATAAAATATTCTCATTAATATCATTAATCTTAAAAAAATAAACATTCCATTAGACATTCTTCATATATTATTTATTAATTTCATTTATGACGTCTTCGTATTCAGCTCTTCTTTATCCTACTGAGGCCTAATTTAATAAGGCTGACAGTGTTAAATAAGTTTTTACTTCTGTCTTTCCTCCGACATCTTTGATGAGAAATGCTTTAATATATATATATACATCATTGAAATTGGTCGAGAAATGAATATCGCTTCGATATCACAAGTTAACGTTGGGTTGGCAAGAAAGTCGTCCTATTTCAAATGCATTGCAAATTAAAGAATTTTAATATTCATGTTACCATAATCAAAAAAGTTGTTTTACTGATATGAACTACACACGTAATGCCTATGCAGTTCATGATTTACATATTTACATATCAGGTTAAGAAATAAGTAATTGCTTATTTTAATTGCTTATATTATTTATATATCATATTTGATAGTTTATTTAATCAATATAATTAATTTGCAATTATTTGAATTGATTTATTAATTTATAAAGGTCTTTAAATTTTTATTAAATTTATTCTAATAGCTTTAGAATTTCTAGTCTAAAATTATGGATTTCACAAAGATGCATCTTTCAGGTTAAGAACAGAAAATTCGCTCATTATATGGAGATGCCATCAGAGTGTGTCAATATCAGAATTGATTTAAAAAGTTTGTTGAAGGTAATTTGATTTTAGGACCACCAGGATCGGCAACCCCAACTGTAGTTGATGATGATATAGAAATCAAATTCCAGATAAACCACAAATGATTGGCCCGAGGCATATGGATGTGATCAGAAACCATTTTAAATAATTTAAGTATTGGGAAGATCTGCAAATTGAGTGGATTGAGCAAAAATTAACATACGAGAATAGAGTTCAAAGAACTATCACTTGTGCTACACTACTCTCAGGATTATATAATGGTCTTTTCTTGATTGATTGATAACTGGAAATGAGAAATTGATTTTCTACGTTAACAAAAAAGAGATAACAGCATTATAAATACTGAACTCTTTTCTCAACAATTAGACTGATTCATAATATATCAGATCTATTTTAAGAAAAACAGGTGTTATCCTCCAACACCTACTGCTCGACTGACTCAGTAAAAGATACAGATGTCTGGATGTGAGGTTATACCAAATCTACCATATTCTCCTGATATCGCTCCATTGGATAATTACCTATTTTTTGAGCCAATATTTTAAATTATTAAAATATAAAATTATCTCATTTATTCATGTCTTGATTTTCCTATTGTACGAATCTAAAATCAGTGACGAAAATTAAGTGATATTGCATGCTTTTTGAATACCAAAACCTAAACAGCACAACTGATTCGCAAAGTTCAATGTCTTTTATTCTTTTTCAAGGGATCATTTTGATATTTAAAGATGGACAGGCTTTGGACGCCCGACATGCAATGATGACGTTTTGCACACTAGTGTGACTATAGAAAAATTGCAAAAAATTGTTAACAATCTGAAACAGCCATAAAAGATCACCTTGGATATTTTTTGATAATCACTTACATAAGTGCTTAAAGGTTACAGGTCATTCTGTAGAAAAATATTAAATTTCAATAAATAAATGTTAGTGTCAAATATTTTCAGTTCTAGGTTGAATATATTTTAAGGTATTACAATTAAAAATCGGATTCTTATTTATACACACCCCGTACTGATATTATAGTTATTATAAAGCCTTCTCACAAAGATATAAATATACAAATGTATTTTATATTTTTATCAGAATTTCCTTTTTATATATTAATTCCTGAAAACTCAAAAAATTAATTATAGTAATAATATTCAAGCATCTCTTTCTCGTTCATTAGTAAAGCGCTGGGAACATCGCTTTCTGCAGCTCTTCTACCTAAGCTCTTACCTCCCCTTTCCATTTCTCTTACTATAATAATAAAAGTAGTAGTACTACTAAAATACATAACAGATAACGATGTTTATAAAAACACGTTGCATTTCCCCCATATTTCTTTGAATTTAAGTGAAAACAAATTTAATCATTAAATTATACATAAAGCAAGCGATCAATATCGTTGCTGACAGCGACCAGGAGAAAATGACAGAACTCAAAGGAAGGCAAATTAATTATTTCCAAAGACTTTTCTGAAGAGCAAAAAAAGATTTCCAAACAGTCGCACTGGATGTTTAAAAAGAATATTTGTCGAATGACTTATAAAAGAAAAAGAATTAAAATATTATATTTTTATTTATTTAAAATATTTATTTATTAATTTATTTTATTATTTTATTATTTTATTTTATTTATTTTTTATTATTTGATTGTACTTATTTTTTAGTATTTTATTATTTTAGTATTTTATTTTATTTTATTTTATTTTATTATTTTAATTTATTTTATTTTAATTTATTTTAATTTATTTTTTATTTGTCACTTTAGTTTATTTTATAATAATAATTTCTTAAATAATATTATTAATATTAATAATATTAATTTATTTATTTATTTACTTATTTATTTATTTATTTTATTATATTTAATTAAGATTTTTACAAAATTCAGAAAATATTTCTTTGTGCTTTTCAATAATAATAAAATTATATATTTTAATTTTGATTTTAAAAAAAGAATAATTTGGCGATTTATTTGCAGAAAAACTCGGTTATAACTGAAAAAAATAACCTTGGGTAAATTTGTTTTAATGAATAAAAATTAGAATTAATTGTCGAATAATTTATTTTTCATAAAAATTAAAATCTTGCTAAATTAGTTTAATTAAAATTAGAGCCTAATTAAAAATATTTGAACAGCGTCATTTAACTTGCACGCAAAATTAAAAAATACTCTTGAAAAATATTTTTTCATAAATAAGTTCTTTGTTTTAATTGTAAAATTTTATTGTTTTTTAGTTTTCTTCTTGAAGAAGCCGATAATGTGGATTTTTGAAAAATAACAGAAGATATTAATTAAAAATGACAAAGTATAATGGAAGACCTTAGAACATGTTCAACAAAAAAGAATAAAATAGCATTTAGTATCACTCATGAGAATACGTCCGAGCCGATTTACAATAGAAAGAAGTTCAGAGATGAGACAGAAGATGAGACTGGCTCATCTTCTTTGTCAGGAGATATTAATCGACAAACTTTATTAATACTATTTATCTCAAAACCCATTAATAAAGGAATAAATTAAATACTGTATGTGAACAAGAAGTTCCCAAATGAAATATATTTTTCTTTGTCACTGATTATGGTATCATCATGTCGGTCAGGCAGTATATAATTTTGGTCTAGGAAGCATGGAAAAATCCATTTCCACATAGGTCTCATCATCCATAAAATACAATTTGAGGAATTAACAAGCAGTTTCTTATCCAATTTTCGTGCTCAAAAAATTGCTTTTATCCGTTGACCAATACTTCACTTTGGAGATTTTTGCTTTTTTATGCTCATAAATTGTTTCTCTTCTTAACTCTTGCACCATTGTTTTGGGTATACCAACTCTTTTTGCGAGATCTTAAGTTGATATCGATGTTTAATTGTCTAAAACCATCATTGACTTGACTTCAGTTTTCTAGCACGAGGAACTTTTGGACGGTCAGGTCGACGTTTATTTTCCAATGTTTCAAGATTTTGGATATTTTTAATTATTCTCATAGAACGCTGCTCATTTGATAAATTGTGTGGAATCAATATCCCAGATCTGTATGACTTCCCAAAAAGATGCAGATAATCGTGGACGGTCTGCTCATCACAGTATAGATAAACGACCATTTCTGTTTCGGTTTGCCTTGAATTCTATTTGGTCAATTGTCATACAACTTCATTATTCAGAATCGATAGTCGACCAGCTTTGAACTATACCTTGCGTTGAGTCTCACTCAATCCATTCTCCCCATAGATTTCTTTTATCCTTAGGTGAGCAACTTCTACAATAGAGTTCTGGTCAAATTAATGTGTCTAAAATGTGTCTTATCTGAATCCATATTTTGATATTTAGAAATGTATCTTGCATCGATATTATTTAATTAAATAATCGATTAAATATCCAACAAATAATTAGATCTAATTTAGCTTATAACCAACTATCAAATTAATAATTAATAATTAAATATCAAGACTTGTGAAATCTTCGGTTTCTTTACCGGCCTAAATGACTTTTTATATTATTGTGATATTTAAAGCCTAAATAATTTAGTTGTTAGTGATGATTGTAGCGGCGAAGAACGAAGCTCTTTCACAATATAATTTGACATATTGTTGTGAGAGGGCTTGTGTGGAATCAAGAGTTTATTATTTAACCTTTCATAAAGTGATAAAATTGATAAGAGACAACCATAATGAATGAAAACCATGGTATGAGCTTGGTTAATACTTTGTCCCACGTTATTAAAGAATTAATTAACAGTTCTGTCTAAAATATAAAAATGAAATTTTCTCCATTTTTATTAACTTCGGATTTCTGACAGCGAGAAGTAAAATAACGTATCGAATGTTACCATAATTGCAAAATTTTATATTTCCTGAATATTTATAATTAGTCTGATATATTTCGTCTCAAATAAATAAATGGGTTTAATTTTCATTATTTATTAACAATTTTATCTCAAAATAATTATTATCAATTATTTATTATTTTTTTTAAATATAATTATTGATAATCTCCTTTTTACTTATTTATTTTTTTAAGTAATTAGAAAAATTAATTTATTTTTTATTTAATAATATTTATATTTTTACCACAAAGCGTTATATTTCTTGATATTTATGAAGAAGAAAAAGAATATAATTTTCAGAAGTTTTACATATTGAATTGCGACTGGGGGTGGATCCGTTTTTAATGAAAAATAATCGATCATTGAGAATTATTTAACTTTCAATTCACAGGAAAAGTTATAATTATAAATCCTTCCTCAAAACCATTGAAAAGCGTACCACAAAAGGAAGTAACTGCCTCTAATCCTCGATTATCAGAAAACCCATTGTCTTGTTAGGTCGAATTACGGGGTGACTTTAATTATCGAACTCCCTCTAAATTCATAGTAGGGCAATCTCCGTCTCCTCTATCGATTTTGGGATAAATTAAGGAAGTTGTAAAGTTCTTTGGAGAGATCAATGGATTGAAATCTATTTATTTATTTTTAATTTACTGGAGGAAATTATTAAAATAATTTTTCATATTTTTTTTATTTAATATAATTTTTTATAATTAATATTAATTTATGTATTAAAAATTAAAGCATATTTGAAAGATTAAAAAAATATTTTTATTAGTATTATTAATATTATTATTCAAAATATTATTGTATCAAAAGTTTCCATGATTTTGATAAGTCGATTTTCTTTTATCAAAATAAATATTTTTATAACAATTCTTAAAAAATTGATTTGATCATTGATATTTTCCTTTCAAACTATATTTGAAAAATTTGTTGAAATATTATGTCAATATGAATAATTATGAATAATCATGTCAATGTATTTTTTGAATTTATAACTTTAGTAAGATGAATTCAGAAAAAATTGTAAATCGATGTTTGATCCATTATTATTAGAAAAGGAGATTTACTTTTGACGCAAGATAAATGTACTGCACATGATAGGATTGGACTTTTTCCTCATTTTTCTTTATAGTTCAGACCTGACACCCTAAGATTTTGACTTTTACATTCGATGAAACACTTCCATTTTAATTCTTGAAGAAGTAGAGAAATTTTGCAGGTTGTTCTTTGGTTCAACATCTTAAGAATGATATGATGAACAAATAAAAATCTTGCCAAAACATATCAAAATTCTATACATAACAACGGTTCTTAATTATAAAAATAATAAATTGTTTTGTTGGTACGTTTTCATATAATTGCATTATAGCTTTTGTGTGAATTTTGAATTTACGGAAAATTTTAATACAACCTAATATTAATATATTTATATTAATTACTATTATTATCTAGAATTAATTTTATTAGAATTATTATGTAATTAATTATATTTTTAAAATTTAACTCAACAAATTAAGAAACACAAGCATAACTAGATATAAATTATAAATAAATTATTTATGTATTAATAATTATTTTTAAATAATATTTTGAGATGAATTTTTTTAATAAACATAAAATTAGTTTATTTTTAATTTACTCATTAATATTTATAAATTTTTATTATTTATTATTTTTTGTTTATTTTTTAAAAACATTATTAATACTAATTGTTATTGCCTGTATTAATATTTTCAATATTAATTATATAAGTATTATTATTTAAATAATTAATATTATTATTTATTTAATTTTTATTATTAAATGAATTTTAAATCTAAAATTCAAAAGATTAAGAAGCATAATAATTATTAGGTCATTCAGAAAGTAATAGCGCACTTTTAAATAGTCAAAACTTTCAAAATGCATCATTACTTTCCGAATTACCTAATATTAATTAAATAATAATTAATTTTAAATAATATTTTGAGATGACATTTTATTCTAAATAATAAAATAATTAATAAATTAAAATAAATCAGTTTATTTAATATACCCAAAAAAATTGTCACGTTAAATATTTTTCTTTTTTCTTTTTTGTTGAATTTTGTTTTAATCTTCTCGTTAATTAAATTTTTACCATTGAAACAGTTTACAATGTTAATCTTCACGAAACTACTGCAACGAAGTGTTAATCAAAAGGGGATATTTCATCAAAACAACATTTCTGTTCACGGATGCCACTAAAGCCTTGTCTGATGAGCCCATTCCGGGAAGCATTTTTCAATTATTATCCCCATTAATTATGTCACACTCCCATTCGGTTTCAGCGAGGCTCGCTCGGCCATGGACGCACTGGGGCAACGTTGTTGGCAGGACAGGGGTAATCAAAGGAAAATAATTGGGTTTAAAGAGAAATATAAATAATTTTACCATTGAAAAGTCAAGTGAAAATGTATTACCATATTTATTTATTTTTCTCATTATGGGAAAGAAATTCAATTTTGAAATAAGAAAAGAAATTTGCTCGAGATTTTATTTATATTTATAATAATCAAATTTTTTTTCTGAAACTTTTCCTGTGAACCTGTTTCATTGATCTTTTTGCTTCACATATTCTAAGAGGAAATGCTTATCAAATTTTCCTGTTTTACTTGTACAACTCATGAAGAATGGTCGATTTCAAGTGTTTATTCCTTGTTTTATGTGAGTCGTGGTTATGTGGCAACGTTATTTCGTCAGTATCAATCTCAAGGGGTCTCTGAAACGTTGGGAATTACGAGGATTTGTATTAAATGAACTGTGACTGACAACGACAACTGGTTCTTTCGAACCAATTATCTGGTTAACTATGCAACACTTAGTGATATAGAGAAAATTTTCTTCGGTACTGGATGAGAGATCAACTTGTAGAGCGGTCCAAAATATTGGCGCAGTCTACCCTCTATAATATACCACCCCGATTTTTTACCAAAATTTTAAAAATCATAAAAACTTTCAAGGTTTAATTTTAATTTTTATCACTTTCGATTGTTTTCACTTTTTATGACATTTATAAAAGGTGTTTTAATAATATTTAAATTTTATTTTATATATATAATTTTATTTATTTTTAGTCTAAACGAGAAGCAAAGGCATTTCTTTAAAAGATAAAATTGAAAATAAGATATTTTAAGAAAACCAATCAAGAGTGTCGGAAATATTTTCACTTAGGTTTCAAAGGAAATCAAAAGAAGATCAATTAAGAATTATTTAGATAATGAAAAGAAAATTAGAAAAGCCTTTTCGATCGATGATAATCTGAAATCAATTCCGAAATATATTACATTTAAAAATATTGATTGAAAATTAAAAGAATGCATTAATGAGATCAAAATGAGTGGTAGGATTTATAGCGATCCTATATTACAAACAAAAGCATTGAAAATATACTCAGACATTAATGCCAGTGTTGGAAATGCCACAACTGACAACAAATTTTTAAATCATCAAATGAATGGTTAGAAAAAATTTCAAAAAGGTCATATATTCTGAAACATTTTAAATATTACTTACCTTTAATATCAATTTTTGTACCCAAATAGCTGACTCATCCCTGTATATTACATCAACAATTTTTCAGCGGTGATGGTTTCGAAACAGTATGTATTAATTACGATGACTTTGTTTGAGGCTTGCAAAGAAGCAAGTAGAAGATAATAGAATTTTTTTCGAAGAAATGAAAAATTGTATTATAAATATTTTTGGGTTTGTTAAGTATTTTATCAAGTATATGATAATGTAATGTATGATTGTGTAATAATTTTTATGATATATTTGTTTAAATAAAATTTTCACACTTTTTTCGATGTTCTTAATTGTGGAAAATATTAAATGGTAGACTATATAGGATGAGTAAGGTGTTTAAGGACATAAGTTTAATGTTCATTTTTTTATGATTTATTAAATATAACACATGAAATTTGTTTTACTAAATTAATAGAATAAATGATGTCGAAAAACAAAATCACTCACAAAATGCCGCGATATATTATTTTAGTGGCTTTAGAGATTTCTTGCCAATAAATCCAGCATCCTTCATTGTTTAATGAGTAGTGAGCAGTGAAGGACATATCATGCCTCCTCACTTCTCACAAGGCCTTAATACCAATTCTGCTGTATACATTGAGATCCTGAAAAAAGTTCTGAAGCCCTGGATTGACTCAGTACAAAATGGAAGGCTTTATGTTTTCTAACAAGATTCTGATTCATCACAAACAAACTCTTGTACAGTGCTTCAGGATGTAACCGATTTAATGCTTTGGTTGCTTTCTTATTCTTTTTTCCTTTACGAAATTCATAAAGATTGTAATTCCAAATGTGGTCTCTCGTCGCTTGATCATTCATAATCTTGGTAAATTGTTTGGTTTTTAAATTTCGCATAAATAAAAAAACAATATGAACAATTAAAACAATTTAAATTTATTTCATTGATTTTAATACATGCCCACATTGTTTAAGATTTATATACGTTAATGAAAAAGACAAAACTTCAAAATTATTTCATTAAAAAATGAATTTTTGATAGTTAAATATATGAACCAGCGAATTCTTTAATTATTTGTTTTAATTTATCATTGTATATTTAACATTTCTTTGTATCATTTCTTAAAAAATATTTTTTATTTTGTACAGAAAATTTTTTAATTCTCAATTGTCTTTATAATTAAATTATTTGCCTGAGCAACACTGTTTATTTTTGAGTGAAGAGACAATGTTATTAATTTAATAAAAATAAAATATAAAAAACAATCACATAAAATAAAAAATAAAAAGTACAAAAAAATAAATAAAATTCCTTTCCCTCACTATAAACATAAAAGTCAATATTACTCCTACCAAGGGCAAAGTAGAGGAAACAGAATTTCATTTTTCCAAATTTTCAATCATAAAATTTTCAATAGATTTTTATGGGAAATTATTATTATTATTATTTATTTTCTAATATCCGTAAGGAGCTTGAAAAGCTAAGTAATTTCTTTTATCTTTAAGAACATTAATAATAAAAAATTTATTTGTTTTCGTGGTTTTTTTTTATATTCTTATGTTAAATGTTAAAAATACATAAAAATATTTACTTTATTTTATTATTTTATTATTTTTATATTTTTATTATTTTATTATTTTATTATTTTATTATTTTATTTTAAATTCAAATATTTCACCATTAGAATTAGAAGAATTAAAAAATATTTTTCTGTATTCAACAAATCGGTTTTGTTTATAATATTAACTGATCCAATATTGTTACTAAAAGAGGAACACAGTCAATGAAACAATGGACTCCGTCATTTGTTGTCCGTATTGATTTAGAAACTAGAAAAATAAATACCATGACAGTGTGCTTAAATGTTTTTTACATTAATAAATGATTTTTAGTCATTAGGTTCCTAGGAAGACTCCTATAAGGTCTAGAGATAGGGTTACGTAAAAAGTGTGCAGAATTTGATCACACAAACCTTAGAAACAGTCACCCCTGCTCTTTGTTGATTTTAATCTCTGAGTAAACGGAGCCACAGAGATTATTATTCCTTAACTTTAAATCCCAAAGGACCTCACTTAAGACTTACCAAAGAGATATTGATGACACTCGAAAAGAATGAAAGAAGATTTGTAAATCTTTTAGGAAATAGGAAACCTGTGGTGAAATCAGTGATTTTCTGACATTGTCTTCATCATTTGTTTTCAATTCCCCAGCTAAGCACGGGTCTACGTATTTTGCTCAGAACCACAGAAGGAAACAAAATACAATTGGTTAAATATAAAATTAATTAACTCTCCGATGTTTCCCAGAAGCCTGTCAATTTCTTTCCCATGTTAATTCCAAGAAAATTATTCCTCGCTTTTATAATGAATACGTAAATTGTGTTTTCAACGTTTAATGTATACAATGTAGCCTCAACATTCTACACTGAATTAGAGACCATTCATCCGGATATGCAAAGAAGGTGAACTTTGAGATTACATTAGAACGTCATCAAAATTATGATTATATTTATAATATTTTAATTTTATAAATATTTTTCTCTTTTGAAACAAACCAGTTTTATTTATATTATTTTATTATGATTCAATATTGTTACTAAAAATAGTAACGAAAATTACCAAAAACTGGAGCAGTCAATAAAACAATGGACATTTCCAATGCTTATTGAGATCCATTTAAAATTCATTTTCCATACAATTTTCCATAATAATAATAAT
>JBBMKC010239822.1:0-10979 GCA_037834085.1 Bipalium vagum | reverse complement strand
ATTATTTTTTAATATGAACATTTGAAAAAATTGGAACGCTCGTGTTCATATTGAACAGGGTTGACTGTATTAAAATTAAGTTAAATAAATATTAAATTAGATTTACCATTAATTAGAAATTTAAATTAGGCGCAATATAAAAATTTAAAAATTAGAAATCAGTTTAAAAACTCACAATAGAAAAACCGCATTACTTATGGGATGACCTAATATTTCAAATTTATACATCTAGAATATTGTTTATCATTATCATTTATTTTGATACATTGAAAGTAAATTTTCATAACGTAAGTCGGATTTATTTTTTTCTCCATTCTGTTCTAAACGAATTTCTTTTGTCTGACAATTTTCATTTTCTGTCAAAAACTTTACTTTTTTTACGAATTTCCTTCTGACCCTTGAACATTAAGGATTTTGGCAGTTTTACGTACTGTTTGGGATGCATCAATTTTAATCTGCTCTTTTTAACCAACGCAGAATTTTAAAAATGTGTGAAATGTATGAGGAAAGGGCAGTGAATGAAAGCATATGTCAGAATTGCTTTAAAAAGTTCTGGATCTGTGATACAACGTGTGAAGATGGTAAAGGCTCATTGAAACCATTGCAGACAGTGTCAAAATCTTTAAAGTTTGATTAAGGAAAACCCATACTATACCACGCTTGACATTGTGGATATCATAAATGTATCTCAAAATTACACTTCTAATCAATTACTTAAGATAGATGATGTGTTTCGTTATCATATTTGGGTGCCACAATATTTAAATGAAAAAAATTAATTGATCGAATATCAATATGCAATTCACTCCTCAAGCAAAATCAGAAAAGTCCATTTATCAAGATTTATGATAAGTGACGAAAAATGGTCCAGCACAAAAGATCTATAGAAGAAAACATCATGAACACTCAAAACTCATGGCACTTTAAAAACTAGGACTCTAAAGGAATATGATGTAATCTACCAGCAAGATAACGCGAGACCACATGTTTCTTTACAGATCTGACCAAAATGATTGCAATTCAGCTGGAATTTTTTGCTCTACCCAGCTTACACACCAGATGTGGCACCATCAGATTTTTATTTATTCAAATCCTTACAGAATTATCTATATAGTAAAATTTATCAGTTCTTTAGAAGATTGCCAAAGGCACCTGAAGGAGTTGATCGATCTAAAACCAGAGAAATTCTTGAAGAATGAGATTTTCATATCATCTGACAGACTGCGAAAAGTTATTGATCTTAGTATGCACACATTGCTAAAAAACATCTTTTATAATAATAAAAAATCTAGTTTGAATTTTTCTAAAGATAAGAATTTTTATTCAAGCTAATAAAATTGGGAATTTTATCAAAATTTTTTTTGATTCGCTATGATTATTTGTTAATTTTATTTTTCCTTTAATATCTATCGAATAAATTTGTTATTTTTATTATTAGAATATTTATTTATATAAATAATCCAGATCTGCGTAAATGAATGGATCAAAACATTGGAGTCAGAGGGAAATAATAGTGGAAAAGGTAGTTTTTCAAATCTTTCAGAGTTGAGAATGAGCATTAAGAATCCGTGTGATACAACTGACTAATTATTATTTTTCATAATTTTGATTAAATAAATATTTTACCCTATGCTTTTATAATTATCAATCAAAACTTGATTAGAGAAATAATGCTTCATTGGAAAGAAATTGAGATCACCGGGTGTAGCTCTACATCTGTGTTTTGAAAATGATCTTTCCTTTTACCAGATCTCTGGTTTTATAGAGCTACGTACCATTAAATTTATTCATCTGCATTTATTTAAGTAAAGCACTCTAATGTGTCTTTCTTTGTAGTAACAGTATTATTATTTTGGTTTGGTCTTCAGTTTAATCATCCATTTATTTGAAAAACGTGTTCCAGTTTTAAAAATAAGTTTGTGCATTAAAGGATTTCTTAAGTTAACTAAAACATTAAATAAAATTTTAATCTTTAAAAAATTTAATTATATAAATAATATTTAATTTGGATAGATACCTTTTAAAAACCCATAAATGTTTATCAGGTAATAATTTTAGATTTATTTTTAATAATTAAATTAAAAATATCTTACAATTTAATATTTGTATTATTATATAAATTATTATATAATATTAAATTCAGAAATTAAAATTTAAACAAAAAGACATTTCTTTTAATGAAGTATTGTTAAAGTTATTTATGATCACACAGCTTATCATTTCAAAATGAATTTCTTTTTATTATTGATCAATGTGCTTATACATATTAATTCTATTTATTCATCAACGGATAAAATATGTGATTCCCAAAACGTATCAATAGACAATGCTTTTAAAAAACAAAATCCTATTACAAAAGTATTTTATTTTCATTATTTTATCTTGGTTTAATTCTATATCAAAGTTTACATTCACAAATGACACGAAAACATCTGTACATGTAACTTGGGCTGGTGATAATAGTGGAGTAAGATAAATATTAATTGTATTGGTATTTTATGATTTATCAGAAACTAATCTTGGTTACTACTAAAGAAGTTAGGCTTTTGATGACATTTGTGGATCTTTCTGACATTTATTTCAGGTTTAAATTAAATTTTTTAATTAAACACTTATGAAATATTTCAAATTTTATTTTTTTCAAAAAACTTTCTACTAAAGATAGTAATAAAATTTTTGTACTAGCTTTCCAAACCACTTCAAATTTATTTTTTAAATTTATTGATTGTTACAAAATTAAAAATCAATATTTAGCATATTTTATTCGTAATTTTCATAAGAAAAGTAATATCTCTAGGCAGATATTGTGTATTATTTCCCATGACAACAGATGTATCGTTGAATTTATTTTATGAAATATGAGAAAATGAAGGTTAATGTACATCAATTGTACTTTAATTTTCCTAAAACAATGTATCAAAAAGTATATATGTTCGTTTGATGACCTACGTTTCGTTAGCAGTTTTGTCGAAAAACTTGAAAAATAAAGATCCCAAGAAAAACCAATAATTATAATTTTGATTAATTTAATAATTATTTCATTTTTACATGTTCCTTAAGGAAGTTAATGTTTTAAAAAATTATCTAAATTGCTGGCGTGTATTATCATAATAAATGCGCATTGTTTGGCTTATAGTGCTAATCGTTCCTTTTCACAAGTATAAGACATTTATTTTCGCGTTTTAACTAATTTAACAGAATTTTAAATGGGGAAAAGATTGATTCTTGTCGCCAGAAATGGCGAGGCTTATTAGAATTATATCATCAAAAGATCTTGATGAATTTGATTGATAAAAATTAATTGGAAACTTGAATTATTTACGACAAATTTGAAAATAGAATCACACTGGATCAACTGGGAAAGAGATCGTGCAATGTATATTAGTGAAGAGGTTTATCATTTGCATATCTCTTTCTTAGATTTTATTTTTGTGTTATTGATTTTCTTTTTCTGTTAGCAAGTTCTTTTCATTTCCAAGCTGTTAATTATCATAACGGTGAAAATTTTATTAATTTTCTGAGGAATCAAAAATAAAACAATTGGCTTTTATTCGACTAACATTTTCATTAATTATTATTTTTGCAATTGAAGCACAAATGTTTTGAAGTGTTGAAGTTTTTCTTTAGAAATTTTATGGATTTTGTGTGAGTGAAAAAAATTTATCCAGTCTTTTAAAATTTAACTATTATTTAATAGTTTTAGCTGCTCTTCAATTGATTGTTTACAATGAAATTCAAAATTGATATAGAATGGAAAGTTATTGTCACTTGTAAGTGTGATGAATTTAATTTCCTTCTTTCATTTAAGCAGGCCTGGATATTTTATATAAATAAATATTCTAATAATAAGAATAGCATTAAGCTTAGCCTTGTTTATTTTGTATAGTAGAAGCTTGCTATACAAAGCTTCTTTTTGGAATGTGTCAAGGCCTGGTAAAATTTCAATTCACAAAAATCTATCTATGGCCAGTCTAAAGTATCGATTGCTGCTTATCATTGCTGTGAAAACCATTATCTGATAATAATCATATTTTTAAAACTGGTTCATTATAAATTTTAGTAGAAAAAATGCTCTAAACAAATATGGAAGTATTCATCTGTATAAAAATATGAAATGTTTATTTTAAAATATACATAATATTACTTTAAATTATTTTTCGTTCAAAAAATCATTTAATTAAAAATGAATCATGGATTATTTGAGTTAATATCCTATATAAGCTGATCACATCCGTATACTTATCAAAACCTAATACATTTACACGAAGAATCCACAGATTTTTGGTATGTATTCATTTCAATAACGGGTTTTCGAAAATCTTTTTTCAATAATATCTTTTTAAAATAATAATTCGTAGTTTGAACATAATATATTATGATTGGTTTTTTTATTATTTTATCAATTGTATTTTTAGTAGACTTTTATCCATTGAATATCTTATGATATTAAAAAGTCTTTATAGTAAAAACCATTCCTTGTAACCTGTCAAATCTTTTGATTTCCAAAATTTTATTGTTTTTTACGTCTGTTCGTAAACGAGGTAAAATTTTAATTAATTTCTATATATAAATTGAAATTGATTATCTCATTATACTGATTTTTTTGGAAAACTAACGCACAATATTTCTTAAATTATTTTTTTTACAATCTTTAAAATATTTTATAATAATAAATAAACTATCATCCTTGTTTTTCAGTGACAACAATGGCAAGACATTTTCCAGAATTACAGAGAAATTGCCCATCAAAAATATCATTGTTCGCAAAGATAACGGACTACAAAGAAACAGTATAAACAATCATAATGTAAAAAATTCTCTTGAATCTGATTTATAATGTCAATGAATCGATTTCAGATCTTCTTGGTTTGTTACGATACAAATGAACGCTCATCGTTGTTGATCACAGAAGATGGAGGCGAAACTTGGAAGAAAGCAGAACTGAACTTCATATTAGATCAAAATATTGAATTTCATCCTACCCAGAAATCGTGGCTCTTGACAGCCAATAGTGACGGAAATGTAATTTTTTAATTTTTGTGAAGATATTATTTATTTACCTTAATGTTATTATTATTATTATTATTATTATTATTATTATTATTATTATTATTATTATTATTATTATTTATTGATTTTATTGTTTCATTAATATTATTTTTACTTTCTATTTGGATGTTACTGTTGGAAAACTCTAAAATCTGGTTTGTAATGTATAGTATTGTTAGAATTCCATTCATGTTTAAAATGTAGAGCCACTTTAATTATTAGATTTTAATGGAAAAACATGCAAATTTTTATTCAACAACAAAAGTTGAAGTTTTACAGAAATAGGATGGAATTGTGAAATTGTTGTTGAGATCAAATTTCATTGAATATTATCATATCCGTTCTTAATGTGGTTTATTGGTCTGTCTATTATCAACAGAGATTTTACTGTTACTTAAACATTTTTGAGAAGATAAATGCCCATCTTAAACGATGAGACATTAATTGACAGTTCAACAAGTCACTAATCCATTACTCTTAATTGTTGATTTTACATCAATAAGTACATGAACTAAATCCAGTGCTTCCTGTTTTAATTAGCATCTGTATAATTATAGTCTCATTTTTTAAATGACTCTTTAGTCTTACATAAAAATATATAGAAATATTCTGTTTGACAGTTTTATAAATGTCCGATATTTTATCCGTTTCTATATTTTGCAGAAAATGTTATGTTCTTACCGGTAAATAAAACTAACATAAATAAATGTATTTGAACAGAAGCTAAGACAGTGTACACGGGAAATAGTTCTCCAATATTATTTAGGGCAATAATTGCAATTTGTAAAATATTTTTATTGGAATTCAATATTGACTAATGCTACAAGTTTTATAAAAACCAATCATTATTATTTCACCTTTATTGGGAAAATTTGAAAATTCTAAATTTCTAAATTTTATTCTTGATTATTATTAATAATGGTTTCAAATGAGTGTTGAAAATATTATAAATTGGCAATGACTAGCTCGACCATTTCTATTAAATTAATGTCAATATCTGTTCATTTAGTACCTTATTGTTATTTACAATTGAAATTCATCAATAAAGCATTTTTAACACGGAATAAGAGTCATTTCAATTATGATGCCTGTTTAAAAATATATATAGAATTAAATTATTTATTTCAGCTTCATTTTAAAAAATGAATTCCGTGAGAATAAATATTAAACATTAATCCATCATTCGTTTTCACCTTTCTTTGAACATAATGCTTTTTTTGAGGGTGAAATTTTAATGGAGTAAATTATTTTTTAAAAAATAGACAAAAATTTATTGATATTTAATTTCTTTTGTTTATCAGTGAATGGGATAAGATGCAGTTTTATGTTGTTAATTTTAATGTTCAGCTGTACAAATCCAGGGACGGAGGATATACTTGGAAACACATATTGAGCGACACTCATCAATATCAATGGTATATTTTCTCATTGAATCTCATTTCTTTCATTGGGTTTTTATTTTAAAAATTGAATAACATTAAACATATATAAAATATAAAAATATTTATGATGATATATTAAAATGATATTAAAATAAAACAACCAAGACTCAGTTAAAATAATATCGATTTTTAAAAAAAATTGACATTGATTTCATATTACTATATTTTAATACTTCTATTAATAGATGTATAAATACTCAATAGTTCTTATTTTTAATTTAAAAAAATTTATTTTAAAGTTAGGATCTTTCTAAAAGAAT
Organism: Bipalium vagum; assembly: GCA_037834085.1. NCBI lineage: Eukaryota > Metazoa > Platyhelminthes > Tricladida > Geoplanidae > Bipalium > Bipalium vagum. The sequence goes on along the minus strand of JBBMKC010239822.1, from coordinate 4,228 downwards.
ATCATATGGTATTTTTTGTCTAAATATAGTTTTTAGTGCCGTTAACAAATAAATACTTCATTATTGGAAATTAATCTGTTCTTATGGTTTCCAATCCGTTACTCTTAGACATTAGATAATGGTGTACAGATTAAGTATTGATAAGTAGAGTTCAGATTAGAAATTTTTTTCGATAGATTGTACATGCATCGAATTTTTTTTCTAACTTCTGTTATCGATCCATTGTATTGATCGATGAAATTAAATTTTTTATAAACAAGAAATAAGTTTAGAATTGCACACAAATATCAAAACTTAATTTTTTACATTACAAATTCACAAATAAAATTAATAAGATTTTTTAAAATTATTTACTATTCGACCGTTTGATTTTGTATGTTTAAAATTAAAACAGCTTAAAAAGATCTCAAAAATTACGTTTCCCTAAGTTAAACTTAATAATTATTAATATTGATTATTTTTATTAATTTTTTTATATATTGTTGAAAATTAATATTAATTTTATATTCATTTCAACTTCTTAGCGATCCCTTTAATCAAGTTTTTGATGTATATTTATATTTAGTCTCATAAATAATAATAATTGATTGTATTTGTTATTTATAATTTTAAAATAATTAATGAAACATTTTTAAAAAAATTAATTATTTTTCTTTGTAATTTTTTGAAGGTCTACGAATAAAAGTACCCCAGAATCTATTGTAGCAAAAGTTGGAACGGTACCGAAATTGACTATATTTGAAAGAATTTTTGGTATCACATTTCGTGAGTTTTTTAATTTTTATAGAATCATTTTAATTAAGATTATTATTAAAACAGGTTTATTATCATTGTAATAACAGGAAAAAAATATTGATTTTAACAAGTGTTAAACATATGATTGTCAATTTGTTTTTAAGAATGGTAAGAAGTAAACAATTTTGCCTAAAGTGGAAGACATTTTTCGGACAATATTTTTTAACACTTAACATGGTTGTTTAGTAAAATTAAACAATCACATTTGTTATTGATTAAATTCTCATTTCTGTTAATAGGTTAATTTAGATTTATTATTGACACTTTAAGTTATGAATTGGTGAAAAAGAACTGCGCTAAAATATTTTAAATAATAATAATAATTAAAAAAAATAATATTAATAATAAATATAATTAGTAGTAAATATAATTATTTAGTATTTAATGCATTATTATTATTTTATCGTTCAACCATCATCAATTCAAGAACTAGTTATAAGTTAATAATAATCATGCATTGATAAATTCAACTTGTTTTTCTTAATGAAATGATTTCCATGAACATAATACTAAAACATTTGAGACATCAAATGAGAACAAAAAAATTATAAATGTTAGCATATCATCTGTCTATTCTTAACACATCGACATTGATTTTAATTTTATTGATATTAACAAAACCTGGGGTGTGTTGGAACATTGAACAATAAAACAGTTATTTTTTCTTGTACATATGATGTTCAAAAATGATTTCAGCGTTTTTGTTCAAATCTTTGCAAATTCTTCATTTTCTATCTTCTAAGATATGCCAAATTGAAAAAGGCCTGCCATTTCGAAAATTACAAAACAAAATATCATTAAAAAAATTTTATAAATGGTTTCAAATAAATAAACTATATAATAGTGGTTTAACATCTTACAATATTAAATATTATTTCAGTTATTGTTTATGACGAAATATGTCAACAGGAGTGACTGATTTTATAATAATGATTTTTCTTAGAAAACCAATGGTCCATATTATTATTTACTGATTTTAAGAATTAAGATTTTATATATTTATCTTTGTTGTCATTATTTGAGATGATTTAGAGCAGCTTTAAAAATTTTATTATTATATACAGATACTTTTTATTATTTGAGAGCAACCTTTTTGGAAGAATTGAATTTGAACATCGATCTTTATATATTTAAAAATTTACTTTGTGAATTTTATAATTGTGCTCGTTACTATGAAACTTAGACTCCAGAAAAGAGTTAAAGATCAAAAACTTAAATAAGCTTAAGAAAAATAATTTTATTTCAAAATTTTACATGGAAAACCTGTATTTCAGAAAAACCAGCTCCACTCAAGTTACAAATTTCCAATGATTTTGGAGAAAATTGGAAAACAATCAAGGAGCACATTTATGGATTTCTATTGAGAGACAAATTCCTGTATGTATCGGAAATGTTGATTGGAGGCCGAAGACGACTGTTGGTGTCCATCGACAACGGATTGACCTTCAATAAAGTGTATTTGCCAACAATTTACAATGATCAGGTATTGGCGTAATTGTTATAGTATCGACTAATTTCTTTACGACTCTTAACTTTTAGTTTTATTCTATTTTGGACATTGAAGAAGACCTTGTTTACATTCACGTTGACAATCCAGACAGTAAGATTTACAATTGTTTTTTTATTCCATTCATATGAATATAAACACTTACTATCAAATCTTTGTTATTTTATCTTGTTACATTTCAGGTTTAAATCGATTTAGGAAGTCGAATATTTTGGTTATAAAAATTGATTAAATTATATAAAACATTATAATGATCACTGGCTTTATTGTTACTGCTTAAATCTAATTTATACCCTATTTGAAATAATAAATATAAATAATATTTTATTCATTTTATTATTATTATTATTGTCACTAATATTATACTTAATCTATGCCATAAAAATTGGATTTATAATGAAAAAGAAAATTTATTTTACAAATATATAAATGATAAAATGCTAATATTAATCAGTGACGAGTAACATCAACATCCGCTTCTTTTGTAACAATGATCTTACCCACAATTCGAGACTTCATATCATTTAGGAAGTCAGTGTGTCTTCCTTGGTAGAACAAAGATCAGCTTATAAATTGGTCTAGGTCGTTAGATTTTTGGCTTCGCTTATTTAAGGAACTGAAGAATTCAAGGTCATTGGCCTTCAAATCAGAAAATTGTACTGACTGATTCATAACAGTGACTGTTGGATTAAGGTTGTCACCGAAATAATTTAATTTTATAATTTTTGCCAACATGTGGACAAGCTTTATTCATTTGGATGGAAACTGTTTGGCACCAGTATATTTACAGCCATGATTTCATCATGCATCAATTCGTATAGAGTTCGAGGTCATTGTTGAATTAACTTTGTATACTTCACCCTTTTTGTGATTTTTTTTGCCGATTGCTGGGATCGGTAATCCGACTAATCCACATTTTTTCCGAATTCGGTTTCACAACAGCTAGTAGTACCATTATTTTGAAATATTTGTCTTGCTTATTACAGGACTTTCTTTCTGAGGCTACTGTCACGATACCTTTCACGATTGAACGAATGTAGTTGAAATTATTTTTTATTAATATCCACCCATATTCAGCTTTTTATCTTTCTGAACATCTGTTATTAGAAGGAATATTTTCTTATGGAACATTCTAAATTGTTCAGCTGTAAAAATTCTTTGCACGTTACTACTGGGGATTCGAGTGGCAGTTGAAATATCGGGGATTCTACTAGACCGGTGTTTAAGAATTGTTGCTGAAAACACTGCTCGTTTCTCTTCATACTTTTCAATATAATGTCATCCAGATTCTTGCTTCCTTTCAACGTACCACGTTCAAAAAACCGGTCACCCAATTTTCTGGCATAGTTTTTGTTTTTTTTTTTAAAAGATTATCATAAATTTTCAACTGTAGCATATCCGGGTTCGACCTTTCCCATTTTGACTAACAAAGTTTCATAATTTAGTAATAATAAAAATTTTTGATCCTCTGAAAGATTTGATTATTATAAATTCAAAAGATTAGCAATAAAGTAAACAGAATTAATTATTTAAAACAATCCATTAACGTAAAAAAGTCATTTATTAAATCCATTTTTTTGAGTAAGTATTAATTACAAACTTTTTTGCTCATTAGAAATCAATATAATTACACTACGGCCCATAAGTTTAATCGCACCTGAAAGAATTTGATTCATGTGGTTTTAAAAATTAAAAAAGAGATGATATAGACAAATTTACATTAATATATGATAGTTATATTATAAACAGAGATATATCAATTTTTATGACCCCAGTATTAATAAAAAATAAGTAAAATTTTATATAAAATTATTTATCACATTAAACAATCCGATAACATTATTATAGCTACAGTGATGGTAAAAAGTCTTGCATCACCACAATAAAAGTACATTTTTTAACATTTTGAACAATTTTTGTACAATC
>JBBMKC010239811.1:0-10980 GCA_037834085.1 Bipalium vagum | reverse complement strand
GTGAAGGTGTTTTTAATAAACAAAATTGTTGAATTTGGGCAACAAAGCAACCCTATGTTTTGAAGGAAGAAGCATTAAATTCACCAAAAATTACTGTATATTGTGGTATAAATAAAGTTATAAATAAAAATTACTTGGCTTTTAATTTTTATGTACGGAGAAAAAGCGACTTAAAGTAGAAGACCCTGTATAACCGAGGAACAGAAGTTCTGGAATCACCTCATGTCTGAATACATCAAAAATATAATTTGAATGTGTTGGCTACAAGAATGTCAAAGTTAACGAGTTCGGCTAAAAGATATACAGAAACACAGACATATTCAATATGAACAAATTCACAATAAACGAAATGAAGAATTTATGTTTAATTGAAAATTAAAATAAGAGTCAGAAAAAGAGAGTGATTAGGTCAGCTGTGACTGTAGTGGTGAATGATTTGAAGAACAAAAGCTCTGATATCTTCAGATTCCTATCTAAAGAAAAGATTTTCATTCAAGATATTAGAATTAGTACTCAACAAAATGATTGGTTCATCTGCTAATATATTTTTAAAGTTTCAACTTCCATAGATTCTAACATATATGTAAAACACAAAATTTTCAACTTTCTGTTAACACTTAAACCAGGGTGTTAGACGAGGATGTAAAATGGATGAAAGACCAGATGGAAGAAAGTATGTTTTCCATCAAGACTCTGCTTCTACTCAAAAAGTTAGGAAAACACAAGTATGGCTGTACGGTAATCTACCTTACCATTGGTCAACTAACTTATGGTCACCCTTGAGTCCTGATTTCATTTCTCTTGATTGTTACAAATTTATCATAGTTGAGTCACAAAAGTACTAAAAATCATCCTAACACAATCAAGTCCTTACAGGATGCCAAAATGGAGGTAATGATTATATTGGACAGGAGGAAGTAAAGCCCATTCCAAGGCCGGTTCAAAGTGGTTGTAATCGATAATAACGTAATTTTATTGTAATACAGTAAATTTTTTACTATTTGTCTTTTTGTTAAGTTTATAAAAGTTCCAGATTTATCCGTAAATTTATCCTGTAAATTTAAATATCAAAGGATAATATCATCATTTGATGAAATTGAACGCAAAAATTCAAGAAAACACAACACTAGCAAATTCTAAAATGACAATGAAAAATCACACTTCTTTGGGATCTCAGTAAAATCACTCTCGATTATTATTTTTTTAGTTTTATATAAAAATTCCTGAATGGTTAAACTTTTAATAATGAAGATGACGTCATATCCAAATTGTTGCATTTATTACAAGGTAATTCCATTTGGTTTAATGAAGTAGTGATTTTAATGTTTCCTAGAAGACAGGAAAACAATAGACATACCATAATTTAATAAAAATTAATAATTCAAAATTTTTAAAATTTCATATAAATTCGTGTCTTTTGTGTCTTAAATAAATCGGCAGTCACCTTCTTGCTAACCGAATAGTACTTTAAAATTCTTAATTTGATCAAATTACAAGAATCAATTCAGATAAAAATGAACAAACCTTTGAGCTAGCACTATTCATTAATTTCCATCCATCTTTATCTTGAGCAGTACTAAGTTGAATATACCAAGCCAGATTGACATCACCATAGTACTTCGAGGTGGAGCACTGGAGCATCAATTTTTGTTTCTGTCTAGCATAGATGACCGGAGCATCATTCCATTTGGTCCTTGAGGGATGATTGGGAATTTTTTTAGGCTTTCCAATGGAACTGTCAATTGTGAGATTTCTGGGTCCATCTGTCAATTGTTTTATTAAAATAATATTCTTTATGTTTACTCTTCTTTTTCTTGAAAATTTCAAATTTTTTAATTAGTTTGGAGGATAAATAAAAAAGGAGGATAATAAAACATGGTTATTTTAATTATGAATAAATTACCAAATTTTTGTTTTAATCATTGAAGTAAATCGCATGAAAACTAAATATATAAATTAAAAGAGATAATTAATAAATTAGTATAAATCACTTTTCTTAAGAAGAAAAAGTAATATTTTGTTAATTTATATATTTTTTGTTTAAATAGTAATTTATGATACATGTGTAATCAAAAGCCAATCAAAAGAATTACCATAATATGATAAATTTAATATTGGTAAAATATAATTTGAAATATATTCCAATAAAATAATATTACAGAATAATAAAAATAATAATATAATTTCTAATTTTACTTTTAATAATATCTGAAGTATTATTGACCCTATTTTAATAAATGGAAAAAATCCTTATTATATTTACCATTTCAAAGAGAATTTTATTTATTTTTATAATAAAAATATTTTATATAAAAATTCAAAAAACAATAAAAATACGGTATTTTATCTTTGTTTTTTTTTAATAAAAAAAACAACATAAAATTTCAAATTTGAGGGAAATAATGAAAAGGATCAAAAAATTTAATTATCAGAATCAAATTCCTTCACATACAATAGTATTGATTTTTAATGAATTATATTGAAGAAAAAGAAGACACTTTGAGAATACATTAAACCCACTAATTTATTTTATCAAATCGTAAATAATTGATTGTGGAATTTTATTTTTTTATTCTTTCTACAGCAAAAGAAAAACATTAACTCTGTAATGTATTAACAAAAAATCTTATCGACGAAAAAGTTTTTCTCCGTAAACATTATTTTATTTATTTTCGATAAATTTTCAATTTAGATAACAATTTTTTCAAAAAACAAAAACAATGGAAACAAAAATAAAAAACATAACGAAAATTTAAAATTGATAATCGAAAATATTCACACCGAGAATTTAATTATTTCAATTGAAAGTTGTTTGTTTGTTTGTTTGTTTGTTTTCTGGGTTTCTTGAAAAATTAATAAAGGAAAAATTCCTTGAGTGAAAAAAAAAATTTTTTTTTAAAAAAGAAAAAAATAATTTGATATACTTGCGTTGGTAGTGAATTGTTTTTGGAAAACGAAAAAAAAGTGAGGAGTATTGAATTTATTACCGTGGTTTTTCGATTTGTTTCCTTTTTAAACAAAAAGTAATTAAAAATTGTTTTTTTTCTGCTCCAACTTATCAGCAATTGTCAATTAATTAATGACATTTGAATAATTGAATAACAATAATTAAAAAAATTATTTTAATTATTTTTTGTTGTTGGTTAAATGTTGCAAATTTGCTCTCTTTGTGATGGTTTTACTGATTATGATTACTTGAAATAGGCGGTGAAATTAGCTGGTAAATTATCGTCATTATAAATTTTCAATGTTCAGTTTTTTTATTTTTATTATTATTATCATTATTATTATTTTCCTTGAACCACTCGCTAATTTTTTGAGACTGCAAATCGATCGCCGATAAGATGATTGCGGCATTTTTAAAATATTTGTAAAAGCAATTTTCAATTATCCCCAGTTGATTAGCTGGGATTGACTTTGACAGATAGGAGAACATTCAGTTGGTTGGTTAATATATGGATGGAATTGATTTGATTATTTTTTTTTAATAAAAATAAATATTATTGTATTAATTACTTTATGTATTGGTTTAGATTTACAGCAAGTTTAATTATTGTAAAAAATATTTTACATTTTTTCTCGCTTGTTTTAATCAATAAATTTTACATAAACGTCATATTTAATAAATTCTTGAAAGGCTTCATCTGGAAAATTTATTTTTCAACTATTATTTTTGTTTTACTTTCTTTATTAATTATTTACATTTTGATTCGAAAATATGTTATTTAATTAATTTTTTATTATTATTGGAAGATGTCTTTTTATTTAATACATTTTAATTTGGTAATTATAAATAATAATAAATTGTATAAAAATAATATTACCTACGAAGATTAAGGTAATTTGATTAGACAAATAAAAGATTTGATTTAATTTTATTAATTGTTAATAATAATAATAATAATAATAATAATAATAATAATAATAATACTAAGAATAATTTTTATAGAAAAATTACAAACGAAGATTAAAATAACGTACACAACGGTCCATAAAAAGTTAACTCCTGAAAAACTTTTTGCATGTTATGGAATATTTTTTTACCAATGCTATACATTAAAAATATTTCCAGTATTTTTTAGATCAAACGAGTAAGTATACTCCAAACCAGGTTATTGATGAATTCTCGTGGAATTTCTTCCCATTTTAACCTAACCAGGTCCCGATAGATATCTTTGTTGCTAATAACTTTTCCATAAATTCTTCTATCAATATAGTCCCATATATATGTTCAAACGGATTTAAATTGGAAACATCATCCTTAGTATCTATCTATAGGAAAACCCTGAGACGCGAAATGCGCATATCTTTGAACGATTTTCATTTGATAATTGATAGTCAAGTGTGGAATTCATTACTGTGTACATCTTAACCATAAGATAAAGATACTTTATGGGGAATTTTAAAAATATTTTACTTCAGTATTATAAAAAAGTCAAATTTTTGATTTTGTAATTTTCAAACCAAATAATTTTAAATTTGAACGAATTTCATCTTAAAGTATAATTAAACAAAATTTTAAAACTTTTTTCAATTATATATTTCATCTAAGAACTTAAGTAACCTTTAATAAATACCTAACCTATAATAAATATGATTATTCCTGTGGATAACTAGATAAAAAACATACACTTTTACGTAAAAGTTGTATCCCAACACTATTCTATTTAAATGTGTGTACTGGCTTTAGTTACTAATGTTCTACAACATGCAAAAAACCGTTTCTGATTATCTCTAAAATTGTTAATTTTTAGAGCAGTTTAAATAACAAATTATTGAAAATTTTAAGGTGTTAACTTTTTTATGAACCGTACTGTAGTTAGACAAATAGTAAATTTCATTTAATTTCATTCAGTACAAACAAGATAAAACAGATTTTTAAATTTTTGGTAATGATACTTTAAGATGATAAAAACTTCTTTTTCAAAAAAATAAAAATGCAAATCATTTTGAAGACAATTTTAATTATTGATTATTATTGTTATGATCCTAGGAATTTTATTACAGCTTTATTAGATCAAGAACGAGATCTTTTAAGTTAACTTACCAAAATTAGACTTAAAAGAGATTCTCAATCTTCGCAGATGTTTGACTTGATGTCATTTATAATTTTGACTAATTAAAAAAATTTTAAAATTAAAATGTTAAAAAGAACATCAGTCAACAAAGGCTGTTCTTCACTATAAAAAATGATACATAGCGAACTGGGTTTATGAGTTTGGTCATAAAATTTATTCAATATCATTTATAAGTGGCATTAAATTATTTATTTTATTATTATTTTATATAATAATATTATTGTTATTATTTAAGTATATGATAAAGTATTTTAACTTATTAATCTAATGTCATTTAAAGAGGCATGTATAGACATTTTAGTATATTCAAAGGAAATCTAGTACAAGTCTTTACATCTTCAAAAATAAGTGTTGCATGAGTATTTTTATTTTAATTAAAAATTATGTAATCAAAATTTTATTATACTTAATATGGGCTTTATTAACCTATTGTAACATTCAAAGTAATAGCCATTGCTTGCAATGCCTTTATCATATCATGAATAAAAATTCCATCTTTGGTTGCTGTTCAGTAAATGACTCATTATAACATTTCAAATGTTGTAGGGCGAGTATGCTGAAACATGTGGTAGTCAGAATGTGCGCCGTTTGGTGAATAGGCTCCTTCCATTGAAGGACCTCGAACAATTTTTTAACCTGTAGCTGTATGATGTCATTAAAAATCGTTTGATCATATCTTAAATATTTATGATTAATATCATCCTTATATTAATAAATTCACGTGATGTTCAAAAACTGAATATTTTTTGCACTGATCTTTAAATTTACTTCAGAGTTCTGTCCAAGATTAGAAATTTTTCCTACATTTAGTTTTTCTGAACAAAATTAATGTTTGATCTTTGTAATAATTTTTTTTACCAATAAAGTTACCAATCATATTGTGATCTCTAGTCTAACAGCAACTTATCTAAACGTTGATTTTTTTTCTATGATTCTCTAAAAATCACTACTTCTGAATAATATAATGTACCCGAATAGTGCTTTTATAATATTTATTTTTTCAACTGAAATCATTTTCAGAAATAGAAGGAACGTTTAACTTAATATTTTTGAAAAATGTTTAATATAAATGACACTAGTTAGTTCAGTTAAACAAATCATTTGGTTTTATTAAAAGACATAGTTTCGAACCTCAGTAATTTTTACACATTATTGTTATAAATATTACTAAATTTAAAATATAAATAAAAGTTACAATTAGAGTAATTAGAACTTACGTTCAACCCATATTTGGATTTTGTCAGTTTGATCTTCAACAAGATCGTGATTTAATCTGCATAATAGATAGAGACCATGAAATCTTCTATCGACTTTGTGAATAGTAACTCTGCTCATCAATGTTCCAGAATCAATGAAACTGTTTGTCAAGTCTTTTGGAATGTTGAATTGCAAATTATCCAAAGGTTTTCCGTTCATACTGGACCACTCCCACTTAATATTTCCTGGGGGCTCTCCAGCAGGTTGGGAACGACACGAAACTGATATTGACGTTTCCTCACTGACAACTAATTTACTGCTGACATCGATTATCTTTGGTATACCGGGCAGTGCTAAGAGGAAAGTGAAATATATATTAATTATGATGAATTATTATTTATTGATGAAACACCTTAAAGATTAAGAATTGACAAAATATAAAATGCATAGATTTAATATGACAATTTTAAACTTTAATATCTTTGCAAATTTTTAATATAGATTAATAATTCTTGTTTTAATATGCTGTCATAAATACATACTTTTAAATAATATAGTGAGTCATTATTTATATTTACATAGTTGTTTACGGACTATGGAAAAATTGAAGAATCGCATTGTAATAAAAAATGGGTTCAGTAGGGGATCCAGCCCGGCACAAAAAGTAATAATAGATATTGATTAATTTTTTAAAATTATTAATTGAAAAATTCGTGTTTTTTCCATTTCATATTTATTTATTTTAGAAACATTTCTCCTTAACCTATCACATAAATAGAGATGATTTTTTAAAAAATTTGTATGGAATAAGTCTAAATGTTTTTTCATATTTTTTGCAAATCACTATTAGTAAATATAAATCAATAGTTTTATGAATTAATTTATTTTAATGAATTGAATAAATTTTAATAAATAAATTCTCATCAATCATATCACAATGACTAAAATAGAATTTTTGGATAATGTTACGATTTTGTATGTGAAAACTTTTTAAAATTACTTTTTATTCCATAAAATTTTTTGATTAAATTTGTTATTTTCAGATTTTTCGTTAAAATATAAAGAAAATAAATATTAAATACCTTAAATAATTTTTAATAAAAACTAAGTATGAGTTAGCGATATAAACAAATATATTATATAACTTATATTAAATATAAAGTAATGCATCTTAATTAATTAATTATATTTTTTACATTTACGAAGAATAAACACTATATTATAAAAGGAACTAATGAGTATTTTATTTATTACTTTAAAAGACCTTTAATACATTCTTAAATATGAATAAAAAAGATAGTTAAATAATAGGTTAATTAAAACAATGTAATGTAAGCTAATAATATGTACTAATAAAAATGATAATAATATCTTTTAATATCCGTTATAATGGAATTTAATTGTTTAAATTTTTAATATTAAAGCACAGTTAAATATTTTATTTACTTTATTCATATATTTTTATATTTTTAATAAAAAATAATAAAAATACTAATATTACTAATCTAAAAATTCAAGTTTTTTTCATTAGGAAATTGTAAAAAAAATTCAGTAATAATTGAATTTTATTTACTTTCCCATTTTAAAAATGAGTTATAATTATTATAATGATAATAATAACAACAATAACCGTAAAAATAACACCGATAATCCGTAGTAATAAAAGAATTAATACGGACAGAAATAGACCGGGTGAATATTACTTTTCTCTAATTAATTTAGAGAATAAGGTTAATGAATTAATTAAATTATTTTTCGTATACTTGTTAATATTTTTTAGAAGATATTCAATATTAAAAATAGAATAAAAACATTTCTTACTATAGCGATAATAAAGAGTTCAATAAAAAGTGAATATCGATTTAAATAAATTTAAGATATTTTATAATGTTTTTTTCGGAAAGTTTTGCAGGTTTTTTGTTTATATACATTACAATTGCAAATAATTCAAATAGCTCATTTAAAGCCTATATATTTATAAGCCTATATATTGCTCTCTTTCAATTATTAATCTGGTTTGCCTGTAAATTAAAATATGACTATCTCTTTCTCATTTTAATCTAGGATATCTTTTAGGGATTTGCGCTATATTTATTTTTATGAGTTTAAATGCGGTACAAAAAAATCTGAAACTGCTCGAAAAGATAATAAAGTTAAGGGATATGGTACTGTAAGTCAGTCAACAGTACAACATTGACACCAAAAGTTCCGTAACTGAGATTTATCCTTTAAAGTTGCGGAACGAGTTGGTTGTCCTTCCAAACTTGCTGAGAAAGATTTAAAGACTCAAGTGGAAGAGGATACGTAAGCAACAATAAGAAAACTTATCAAAAGTCTAGAAGTAAAAATTGGAACAGCTTTCAATCATATGAAGCAAATAGATAAGACAATGAAGCTGAAGAGGTGGATGCCACATTAGCTAACCATAAAAAGCAATATAAAGTTCTGAGATATGCTCAGATCTCATTTTGAGTATGAAAAACAAGCCATTTCTTCATCGTCTGATTACTTATGATGAAAGATGGTTGCTATATAACAATATAAACATTCAGCGTGGTGGTCACTTAAAATTGCATACAATGAACATGTGGATCTGTTTTTTTCTGCAAGCTGTGAAATGACAATTTGTCATAGTTTTGTCCTCAGTTATCTAAACATCTCCTTTTGTTATCGATATTGATGGATTACCAGAACGACCTTCTCCAAACAATTTATTCTACTTGAATTTATTTTTCTGGATAAGCTCTCTGCTTTATATAAAAAGATTTGGTAGTGTTGATTTCATTTTTTTCCTCAGTAATAGACAATTTAAAAAATCTTGAAAAGGTCAATTAATTAATCTAAATAAACAACTGTTCCTTATTTTTTATTTGAGATATCAAATTAAATTCGGTAAAAATATAAGTGAATGTTGTAGCAATATAAAAATAACAGTTTTTGGACTCCAACATTTGTTTGAGCTTCCCATTGTTAAGTCCTCTTACTTTTTGAACATAGTGGTATATCAATAAAGGAAAGTTTTACATTTTTATACTTAAAATAATTTGTGAGTATCTCAAGAAATAATAATAACTATTACCAGTTCACAATACATCAATATTTCCAAATTATTAAAATTTATGTTTTATAAATTTCACAGAAAACGTCATAAGATTTAGGTGTATTATTTCTGTGAATTGTCATCTAAATTATCTTTATAAATGAAAACTTTAACAACAATATAGTAATTGCCTGTAAACAATAGGTTCTCAAATATCTAATATCATTTGTCTAATGGAAAACTGTGTTTTGTTTAAACTCATCAATTTAATTTACTTGAAAACACAAAAATATAAAGTAAAAATATAAAAATTATCACAATGAATGTCCGATATTTGTGGCCCATTATTCTGTATGAATTAAGAAAAAACTAAATTCCTGCAAAAGCAATGAAAACAACCATGGTGGTTAGTGAGACAATATATTGTTGAAAGATATCTCAAAGAAAAATGTGGTAAGGCAGAAAATCAGAAATTTGAATACATTGGAGACTATTGATAAACACAATACACATTCGCTAGATGTATGGCAACAAATCATGATTATGATCCCTAATTACATGCTCTCATATGAAAACTTAAACATCCCTGGCAACATTATATTGTTCGTAAAAAATAGATTTTATTGACTTCATTAAAAGACCATGTCTCTTTGCCATCATGATTGTAAGAATAAAATTTGAATTAATGTTAAATAAAAGATATTTAAGAAAAAGAAGTAATATATTAAAAATTAATGCTCTATGTGAAATAAATGATTTAATAAATCAAAATTAATCGAAAGTTATTTTCAAAAGGTAAATAATTAAAAAATCTCATTAAAAGTTTCAGACAATTTTTTCTGTAAAATAATAAAAAAAAAGACTTTCAACAATCCACTCATTTTCATAACATAAATATTATACTCATTCTTGACTTAATGAATTCCGAAAGTGCAGGTAACATGACAGTAACTAACAATAATAGTACGAACGACCAAGAAACATCAATTTGATTTAGTTCGTTCTCAGTGATTCGTAGATGCTGCAGTATGTTTTAGAATGTTCTCTGTTTCTCTCCTATCTTCGAGGTTTCAATGAACCAAATCAATTGTTCTTTATACATAATTTTATAAAGTAAAGTAATAAAATGTATTAATTTTCTCGTGGAAAATATATTGTAGTGAAAAAATTTTGTATCATATAAATTGATTTAATTACAATTTTCCTCAGTACAAAAATGATAATTAATATTGTTTCAAAACATAAATTTTCCATTAAAAACTATTCTGCTAACAAAAATAATTAAATTTTAATTTATGAATTATAAATATTTATGAGTATAAATAAAAAAAATATAAATAAAATCCTACTTTGTTGAAATTATTATTGTTTATTTATATTTTTTTTTCCAGTAAATTTAAGGAAATCTCTAGACATTTTAAGTGAACAATGAACCAAATTATTCCACAGTGGAAATGAAAATATCCATTATAATAATTATACAAGCATGATGCAAATAATTAATAGAATTGTATTTTACTCAACTTTTGTTTGAAGGAATGGATTTATAAACAATGCGTCTGCATTGATGTCTAAGATATTCGGGTCTAATATCACACTGAATAAATCCCAATAACAATTAATATTGATAATATTGATTGTAAATAATAATAATAATAATAATAA
>JBBMKC010239801.1:0-10980 GCA_037834085.1 Bipalium vagum | reverse complement strand
ATATGCCAGGCCAATACTGCTTGTTCGGGAGTGAAGATATTTATCAACAATCGATATAATGGGATAGTTTGTTTTGTATTTGTCTTGTTACCTTTTAATGTATCCCTTATATTTTCAGTTCGGTTCCGATGAATCCAATCCCCGATATCAAATAATGAAAGATTATACAAAACCCAATGGTGGTTCTAAGGAGTTAGGTTATGCAATTATGAACAAGAACCAAGAACTTCGAGCTCCAATTCTTCCAACCATCATCATCTGCTGTAGCTTTTCAAAGTTTATAGATTCAAAGGTCTTGCCACTGTCTACATGACAGAAACTTTCTTTTAGTGCTCCGAACCCATTCTTCCTTTCACTTTTTTATAGTCTCTTTATCCTGTTTGCTGATTTCAGTCAAACTTACATATCGACTATATTGATCACTTATTCAGCATACACATTTTCGCCTGTCCACTGTTTCTCGAAATGGTCCACATATATCAATATAAATTTTTTCAAATGGACATTCTGCATTTAAGCTAATTGTAGCCTCTTTCGCTGCTGTGGTATTTACTTTATTCTTTTGACAAGGCGTACATTGTTTTATTACTTCTGTCGTGATCTTATTCAGGTCTTCCATGTCAGTTATTGGTAATGTAGTTGATGACTTTTATTGTTCCATCATGCATTTCTTTTATCATAGATGTTCTCTTTTCTTTTGCGATCCAAATCTTTCTTTTTCCTTTACTTAATGCTTCCTTCATCTCGCAAAATGCTCTCTCACACCCTTCAGACCATACCAATTTTGCGTTATTGGTACACAATTCCTCCAAGGCCCTCGATTTCTTTGAATAATTGTTTATGAATCTTCTATAATAGTTGCATATTCCAAGGAAACCCCATAAATTCTTAACGCATTTTTGCTTTTCGAAATTTTTAATAGCTTCAATTTTCGTTTGATCTGTTTGATTCCCTTCTTTGTCTATTAAATGCCCCAGGAACTTTACTTCTTACGGTAATAAGTTTCACTTTTCTGGATTCACTCACAATCCTGTCTGTTGAATACTGTCTAAAACTCGTCCCAAACTCTCATAATGTTGATCTACGTCTTCTGGAAATATCATGATGTCCTCCATATATACCATTGTTCTCTCTAAACCATCCAATATCATTAGTTCTTGGAACTTTCCTGGCGCTGCTGCTATACCAAATGGCATTCTTGTAAAACAGTACTGACCAGATTTTGTGGAAAAGGCTGTCTTCTCCTGTGCCTCTTTTTCTAATGGTACTTGGTAGTATGCATTACCCAAATCTATGGTACTAAAATATTTGGCCCCATGAAGATTATCTAGCATTTCTTCCACATTTTACATCGGACACGCTTGCCTTTCCTTACCTGCGTTCAGTTTCCTGAAAGCTAGACAAAGTCTAACATCCTTTCTCTCTTTCTTCCAAACACATATCAAAGGTGTGTTCCACTGTAAATTGCATTTTCGAATAATACCATTCATTATCTGCTAAATTTTTAATGACTGCAAAAAATCTTTCTTCTAGATTCATAGGTTGTCTTCACGGCTTTGTATCTATGTAGGCTCTCCCTTTGTCACTATCTTATGTACTGCCAACGTAGTGCATCCGACATCCCAGCTATCTGCTATAAATACTCCTTTTATCTCCGAATAACTTTTTCAAGCTTATCGTCCCCCTTGGTCATTAAAATCTCTAGACCTCTCTGTGCTCTTCCGGCATCATCAATTTTCCGTCCTACTTTGCAAATTCTCCAGTCCTTTTCTTCCTTTAACCGATAACCAAACTGTCGTTGCAAATCTATTCCTCCAACAAGATCAGGGCTCATGTCTTCAACTACTGTAAATTGTACGAATTTTCTACCCTTTCCGATTTCTATATCTACTAGAATCTTTCCCAAAACGATCATTTTTCTATTATTCGCGTATTTCAACACATCTTCGCAACCCACAAGTTCTACATTATAATTGTCTAAATATATATTGGCTCATCACATTTATCTTTGCTCCTGTGTCTAACAAGCATTCAAAGAACTTTCCTTGAATTTTAACCTCAACACTAGGTCTACCTCTCATAATGTCGTACTTTATCTTCAGTTCGCCAGTCTCTTCTATGGCCATTATTCTGTTATCATTATTATCATCATTCATATCTTTATTACAGTGTCCCATAAGTTCCCGTGGAAAGTAAAGCGAATACACATTTTGACACTAAGCCAAAATAATATTTGGAATGCTTTCTTCGTAATATTTCTTTACAGGGTGTCCCATAGGTCCCCGTGGAATGTAAAATTAAATATGTTTCATTAAATTTAATCGATTGAAATTTCTATTTATATAATATTAAAGTATATAATTCTAAGTTTTGTTTTAATATTTTAAGAAAAGATTTAGCAAATCCCGCTTGATTTGAAGTTAAGAATCAAAATTGTACTTTTAATGGTCAAATACAACTCAATTTATGTTGTTAAACGGAAAATTAAACCAAATTTGGGAATACATCAACATTTGAAAGTACTGTAAGAGAGACTTTTCATCGTTTTTGTGAGATTGGGAGATCGTGAACGTTCTGGAAGACCAAGGCTGATCACTGAAAATGAAGTTCATAAAATGAGTGAAGTTATTAAAAGTGACCCACAATGCAGTGCTCAATCTGTTGCAACCACCTGTCCTATTTCTCGAACAACCCATCGACTTGTGAAAGCCCATTTATCATTGAAACCCTTTTAGGTCCATGTCAAGCAGGAATTACATGAAGAGAATTTGCAAGACAGAGTTGCGATGTGCAAAACCCTGATCCCAATGTTAGAAAATGTGGATATTCAGGAAAATATTTTCTTTTCAGATGAAGCAAAGTCTTACATAAAAGGATTAGTAAATAAAGATAACGTCAGATATTGATCTGAAAGTAATCTACATGTTACTTTTGAAACTGCTAAAATATCCCAGAGGGTAAATGTTTGATGTGCTCTGTCAAAAAATAAAATTATCGGTCCGTATCTCTTTTAAGATGAGACTGTTTATGGTCAAAATTATCTATCAATGCTTCAAGACTATTTTATGTTTGAAATGAAGAAAATGTACAAAATAAGCAAGATGGAGCTGACGGTATCTTGACGCTCATTTTCCGAGCAGGTGGGTTGGAAAATTCGATGGGCTCCACGCTCATCAGATTTAACTCCTCTTGACTTCTATTTATCTGGTCATTTAAGCAATAAGATATACAAATCTAAAATCAAAATATGCGAATCATTAGTAATTAAAAAACTTAAACCAGATATTAATTCACAAAATGCAGAAAGGAGAAATCAATGGATGATTAATGTTTTCCTTAATTAATATTTTAAAAAATAATTATTTTTAAAAAAAGAATAATTAAAAAAAATTTTAAATATTAAAAAAAAATGAAATTTTTAAAGTTTGTTGAACTAAGTCTTTTTTTACTTTTATCCAATAATAATGCAGATAATATTTCTAAATCATGATAGTGATATCACTTGAAGAAAGTCATCGAAGAAGAAAATTTACTGAAGATCTGAAAGAGATCGAAACATGTTTCAAGGTAGCAGTATAAATAAAATTTTGCGTGTTCAAAAATGTTTTTTAAAAAGCTTGTACTTAAAAAATATACATATATATAGAATCATTTCCAGACAGTTTCTTAAAAATATTTCTATCAGTTTCCTTGTGATTTTTATATTTTAAATGAGAAATTAATGCTGTTTTATTTTCAAAATGTTGTTGGCTTAGCCAAGGACACATCCGTTAAAAATCTTGTAAAAGCATATGTTAGAGACTGTATTTTGACCGTCAATCAACAAAGATGGAACGAACCGTGCTCTTAACTCTTTCAAGAAACGAAACAGTGGTTTAAAACATTCTGAACCGGAGAAAATCCCAAGTCAATGGTTACTTGCTTTTTCTGTCACCATTCACATAAATGTAGTAATTAAAGTTTTCTTCAGTCAGAACAATATAGACCTAGTGTTGCTCTCATCAATAAATTTTGTGCGACTTTTTCGGTTTAAGCTACAGAATTTTAACGCCTAACCCTGGTTCAACAGCAATCATTAATTGAAGATTTTATAGATCTGCACTCGTTTTTAAATATTGACAAATGAAAACTTAAAATTGAATTCAAATTTACCAGGTAATTTCCTCTACGTGAGAATACAATTTTTAACCTTGGTACATAAACAAAAGCAAATTATGAAACAAAACAGAAAATTTTATTTTCCACAACATCATTTGACTCGGTCTCATTTCATCATCGCATTTTTGATGGATCAATAAACTATTTCATTGTTTTTTCATTTCAATAATGTATCACTTCTGATCCCAAAAAATAAATTTCATTATTCTTTCCCAAAACCGAGAGACCGATTCATTTAGCGTGTCAGAATGGCACTCTATCCTAATTTTCGGTCAATCAAAAATTTTGCTGATGAAAAATGACTTTCGACACGCTAAATGAATCGATCTCTAGAAAAAATTAAATCAATTTATTCTTCCCGGAATCCTTGATAATTACTTTCACTTCTATTGCTGACTTTCGGCAGATCAAAAGTTTAACTATGTCAAAGTGACCTTTTCCACACACCAAATAAATGGGTCTTGGTAAAAAAATCGAATCTTTCCATCATGTCATCGATAATTGATTACATCGTTGTCTTCATTATCCATTTTCGTAAATCGACAATTTAACATGAAAGTGACCCATCAAAAATGAGCATTGAATCGTTCCAGATAAAAAGATTTTATCTTTTCCGAAAACCGACAGACCGATTCATTGGGCGTGATGGAATGTTACTGTATTCTGATTTTTCATTTCGCATTTTCGGCTAATCATTAATTTTGATGACTCAAAGTGACTTCCAACACGCCAAATGAATCGGTCTTCGTTCGTAAAATAATTAAAATCTTTCTATCATATCCTCCGTAATTGATTGCACTGGTCCTTAATTTTCATTTGTGTCCAATAATTGTATTGTCTGAAATCGACAAATAGACATGTGCGATGAATGTCTTCCGATACCAACAGTCATTATTTGTTTATTCTTCTACAAGACCGAGAGACCGATTCATTTGGCGTGTCGGAATAGAACTTTATTCTGATTTTCCATTATGCATTTTGGTTAATCAATAATTTGCTGTTTCAAAGTGACTTCCGACACGCCAAATGAATCGGTCTCGATCTCTAGAAAGAATTTTATTTTTTTCTGGAATCCTTCATAATTTTTGTTCGATCAATACTATCTATTTCAAATAGACATTGTCCGAACACAAAATGAACAGGTTCTCATTTTTCATAAAATCTTTTCCGCATAACATCGATAATTGATCACGTTTGTCTTCAATTTTGCATTGTTGTGGTTATGTAATTTCGATACCATTAAAGCATACCCAGTGAATCGATTTCCATCTCTAAAATAAATCGAAATACTTGTTGAGAGAAAGTTTAGAATGCTTCAAATAAAATGAATAAGATAAATCAATAATAAAAAATTGTGCTTCACATTATTATTGATTAAACCTTCATTAAGAAAAAAGTAAAAATATAATTAATAATAACTGTTTTTATAATGATTACGTCACTAATGTCCACTTTTAATAGCAACAATAATAAACGATGATAAATCTCAATAGAGAAAAAGTGCTGAATGCTGTATCCCACGTCTGACACATTCCAAAAAATTTAAAATTTCTCAATTTCCTTTCAAAAAAATCCACAATTATCCTTAATCGAATCTAAAGGATCGAAAATAAAGACATTTTCGCTATTGATCCGAATTATGGATGAAAGAGATCTGTCTACTTGTTCTGCATTTATCATAAAGAATATTTACATCATTTAATTTTCACAGAATGTAAAATCAATAAACGAAAAAAATAAACTTTACCAAAATTCCATTGTCGTCAAACTTTGTTTACGTTTCAATTTCTAAAGATGACATTTTTTAAAATTGGATTAGTAAAACAAAAAACGATTTCTTTTTTTCATTTAAATTTATTTTGAAAAGCTTTGGCAAAATATATAATTATTAAAATTCTCATTAAAATTTAAATCAAGTAAAAATTAGTTCGAGACTGGAAGATTTTTTATTGTTTTCTCGTTTCATTTTACTTTAGAAAATTGAAAAACTTCATTATACAATTAAATAATTTTGATAATGTATTTAATATAAACGTGCACACTCGAGTAGAATCAGAGCGTTACTGGGGTCCCGCATTATTCTATGAATAGTTTTGATTAAGATTTTATTGATCGTATTTTTCTCAAGTTTTTAAATTTATTTAGGGAAATAAAACTGACAGTTCGTGTACATATCACGTCTGAAAAGAAATTTCAACATGAAAAATGCTACGATTACACCAATCATCTTCTGGCAATAATGCTCCTGAACGTAGCCTTTTTGAAATTTTTAAAAAATTTTTTTGGGCATTTATGGTAATAGCCGTTTCCTTTTATAGTCGTAGAGATTGGTCTACGATCACCAATCCCTACGCTTAGAGACGGCTATTTTCCCTAATAATCATTAACTCTATCTCCACGCCGAGATAGAGTCATATCAGTGCTAATGGAAACCTGCAATCCTCCTGAGAACGACTGTCAGAGAATCCATTAGCCTAATATGTCGAAATTTCCACGGCGCATTTTGTCACAAGGAAAAAAAATTAATATTATTAATTAATAATAATAATTACAATAATAATAATAATAATAATTATTATTATTATTATTTTGAAAACCCAACACTGTGATTGTTAGGGTGCGGATAAAATTTTATTGTGGGGTTTTGATTTAAATTTTGTGTAACAGTAAAAGTGAAGCGAACACAACATTAAAAAATGAGGAGTTATCTATTTGCGAGCGAAAGTTACTTGATAACGTATAATAGTAAAAATTGGTGAGTGGCCGACTTGATTTGAGTTGGCGATTTTAAATTTAAAGATTGTTGTGATTTTTGATTATTGTTTGATAAAATTTGAATAATTTTTTAATTTTTGTAAGTCTTGTGTTTGGATTTGATTTTTGTTTTGGAACTTTTTGTAAAGCCCGACAAGGTATTATGAGTACAAATAAATAATGCGGATTTTTTTAATAACCGAAACAGAGTAATTTCAAAAAAGAAAAAAATTGATTCAAAATAATGGTCATTGTTATCCACACATTTCTTTCACCTTTCAGTCAATTTATGGATGCCATCCCGAAATAACCTTTCAGAGACCAAATTTTGGGCATCTTCGTACTATTTGAAGTGCTGCTCAGCAAATCCGTGTGCCACTGAACTTCCTATTTCATATGTTTTAACATGCTTTTAACTGCTTTAGAAGTATGAGGCGTTGCGTTGTCATATAGAATAACTACTTTGCCATGTTTATTGGCTCATTCTGGATGTGTAACTATTAAAGACTAATTCAACTGGGCTATTTGGTTTTGGTATCTCTCCAAATTAACACTTTCATTTGGTTTAAGAACCTTATGGTACACCACGCCGTACTGATCCCACCAGACGTAGAGCATTGTTTTTTTTCCGAAGCGGTCTGGTTTTGTAGTTTGTTTTGATGGTTGACCTGGGTTAAGGCATGGTTTCGTGCGTTTGAGATTTTCAAAATAGATTCACTTTTCATTTTCTATAAGTAGTCGGTGGAAGAAAGACTTTATTTGGTGCTGTTGTATGAGCATGTACTGACTATTTACGGTTTTCTAGTTGTCTTTATTCAATTGATGAAGGACTCATTTTCCTTCCTTTAAAATCTTATACATATCATGTAAGCTTGCTTGCTAAATAACACCTAAACTTATGCCAAGTTGATCTTGAGATTGACAGGCATCTTCATCCAATAAATTTTGTAAATCTTGGTTTTCAAATTTTACAAGAACGGCCTGGAAGAAGAATTCACCAGAGCCCCACGAGATTAAGGCAGAATCATGGATCTCTTGAGTCAAGTGACAGAATTGACAGTTACTGCATCGATTTTGGAGAGAAGAACAGTAAGAGAAAGAGCGACTCAGATGATAGGTCAAGAGTGGATTATTATAATATTTTGGAGCATTTATCAGTTGGATGATGATGAGTATCTAATGGATTTTGGGTGCAATGCTGATGAGAAAACAATAATATTGGTGGTGTAAGTAGACCACCATATGAAACAGATATGATGAGTTATTGTATTCAACTGGCCCATTAAGTAAAGAATTACTCGAGGCAGCAAGGAACACCGAAGAATTACCAGGATTGAGGTCAAAGATCCGGACTCAGTAATTTTGGACGAAATATCTGACGAAGATATTAGAGTAGCCAGAGGAATATCCCCACCAGAACAACCAAATGTTACTTGTGATGCTTTATAATCTTGACAAATACTTATATGTTCTTTTAATAAATTTTCTGATCAGTAAGAATTTAAACAGTCTATACAAATATGATTACTATGTAATTTTGCATCAGAAAAGATATTCATATTTTTATATAATACATAATGGTTATTATATAATAAAAAATTACATTTTCTTTCTTCTGTGATTGGGTGAACTATGCAATGTTCTATGAATTGGTTTATTAATTTAATTTCATTAATTTCAAATACATTTAATGAAATATTAGTTTGTTTATTAAATTTTTTAATATCTTCTATTTTCATAGGAAAATTTATATTATTTAAATTGAACAATTAGCAAATTAATAACTGGAAAAGACAAAGATGAAAAGAAAAGTGAAAATAGAAAAAAGAGTTCAAGAACGTACTAAAAATACCCTTTTCAAAATATTTAGAACACTCAAGAACGTTATAGAAAGAACTGTAGAGCATGACGATTTTAAAGTTATTTCAATGTCAACAAAAACAAAAAGCTATTTAAAAATTAAAAAACCAACACCTGCAATATTGCAAGCTAATATCGTATACGAATTTAAATGTCATGGGTGTAATAGCGTATACATAGGGGAGACAAAGCGTCAACTCAGAACACGTATTAGCGAACATTCGCAATTAAGCAGAAAGAGTAAAGTTTTAGATCATTCTTTGAATTGTGTTGTGCGAAAAGGCAAAGTTAATGCTGAAGAACTTCGAATACTTATGAATAATTTTGATAATAACGATGAACGGAAGATTTGCGAATCGTTATTAATAAAAGAGCGACAACCGGAAATCAATATTCAAACTGGAGAAAGTAAAAGCCAATGGACAGTCAATGTTTTCTCAGATTAATTTTTGGAAAATCTTTTTTTAAAAAAAGAGAAAAGAATTTTTAAAATTAAAAATAATGTCCACCAATCAGAGTTTAAAAAATATTTAAATTAAAAATTAGACCGACGTTGAGATAAATAAAGTGTGATGTTTTAAATATGAATGACTGATGATGAACTGATAATAGTTCAAAACATGTTTTTTGATAATAAATGTTTGGAAAAAATTTGTTCAAAACTATTGAAATGCGTCTATTTAAAAAAAATTTATGATGTTCACTTGATTAAAACTATTTAAATTTAATTTATTCATATATGTAACATAATTATTTACTCTATTGCTATGATCAATTGCTGGATGTAAGCAATTACAGAATAAACAAAACATTTATGGTCATTATTTTTAATATTTATTATATAATGTGATTTGAGTAGCAATTTTATATATGATGAAACTTTGATATTTAAATAAATCTAATCTAATTGATAGTATTTTATCTAATTTTCACCAAGATTCTTTTTGTTCTATATACTTGTTTAATTTTTCTAGATCTGATAAAAGTGTATTTCTTATTTTTTCTGGTTCAGAATTTAATTAATTAATTTTATATTTTCATTTGTTTTTAAAGAAATTTTGAATAGGTGAATAAATTTACATTTAATAAAAAGTGGATAACCAAATTTATAGTTAATATATTTAAAATAATAATTAATTATGTCTATTAATTCATCTTGAAAAGTAAAAATATTTTTATTATTATTATCTTGAATATTTTTTAATAATTCATTTTTACTGAATTATAAATATTTATAATTATACTTTTCAAATTTATCTCCAAATTTAACTTCATTTATATATGTATATAGAATCATTTCCGGACAGTTCTTAAAAATATTATTATCTATTTTATTTAAAGTTTCCTTATGAGTTTAAAATCAGTTTTAGATTAAAACTGAGAAATTAAGGCTATTTTAATTTTAAAATATTATTACATTCAATACAAAATAAATCCCCTCCGGTTTCAATCATTTTTATAATTATAAAATGTTTATTACGTAAAAAAATAATGAGTTAATAAATTTAAAAATCATAAAATTTTTAAAATTAAAAATTTGTAAAATAAATAAGGTCATAAAAATTGAATAAAAATAAAAAATCTGATACATTGCAAATCAATAACAAATTAAAAAGGTTACAAGTAGTTGGGAATGACTAATTTCATTCACTACCTAAATTACATATTCATATTCGATATTTTGGTGTTGCAGAATTTGGTATTCAACATTTGGTTTTCGATATTCGATATTCAAAAAGTAGAAAATAATCAAAACCATATTGGGCTTATTCGATATTTGATATTCATAAAATCGTAAAAATCAAAAAACCCGTAAAATTCACAAAATTATAAAAAAATCAAGACCAATATGAGCTTATTAGATATTTAGTATATGAAATTTAAAAAAAAACGGTTGCAAAGGTTGGGGGTTATGCTTTTTATTTGTTGTTGGGCTCCATTAGCCATTTTCGCACTACCAACACTTTTCATCAAAAACGAAAGTGAAGATTTAATGATCATAATTTCGAAGTATGATTCTCACATTAAGATTATGTGATTAAATAAAGTGTTGATTATAAAAAAAATTAGAAGAAAAGGAACATTAAATTGACACTTCTAGTAATAGTAATAATTAATAATAATTAATTAATTAATAATAATAATAATAATAATAATAATAATAATAATAATAATAATAATAATAATAATAATAATGATAATAATAAT
>JBBMKC010239790.1:0-10980 GCA_037834085.1 Bipalium vagum | reverse complement strand
ACCAAGTTTAATTTTTGTATGTTGTTAATAAAAAGTTTTATTAAATATTGTGCATTACTTATTGACCGAACCTTGTAGTAATGGCGATTAAAGAAGCTGTGAAGATGAAAATTTACTACATCACAAAATGATATTTTACATAAAGTTATAATCATTTTTAATTTTATCATTAAGGTATGGTCTTCATAGTGAAGACTTGGAATTTTGAACCTGAATTTTGTAAAGGTGCACACATAACAGTATGCGATATTTAGAGTTCTATGTCAGTATTTTTGAGTGAAATTGTGTGATTTACCACGACATTCTCTGCATTAAGCCACTTCTTTGCCAGGTTCTTGGAGAATTTTTTGATTTCATGGCATTATGGTCACTTCGAGTTTTATTTTTTCACAATCATTTTTAATTGTGCTGTCATGAGAGATTACATTATTCTTGATTTGGGTAATAAATTAATCAGGTTATTAAAACAATATTAATAAGAAGCTTCGGTAAAATCAGCCAATTTTCTCCATCATTCGTAGTTTTCTCTGAAGTTTTGTTATTATAATGGTTATTTATAAACGATGTTTTGTTATTAAAAGGTGACATTATTATTGTTTATGAGAAACGGTAATATTGTTGAAAGTTCGAATTATTTGAAAGAATGCGTCTACAAACATACCGAACATAAGTATCAGATTGTTGAGCATGAAATATCGGAATTTAGTTTAATTATTATAAAGATTTGTTAATCAATCAATATTTATGATAATAATTGTTTTAATATATCGACCTGAATCCCTATCTTCGATTTTTCAAATGATTCTATACTTAACAAGGAGTTGCTTGAAAATACCCAAGCACTTTTTTTATTAGAAAGGAACTTATTTTTGTTTTACTATAATGCAAAACCATGTTTCAAAAATAACAGCACCAGAGTTACAAAAAGTATGAAGTTTTACATCATCAACCATATTTACTGTATCTCTCGTCTTATTTAGCTCAAAGACACATAGAGATTTCTGATGAATAAAATGTTTCGAAACGAAAGTGACGTTTAAAATGTTATCTTCAATTTTGTGAATCCAGAAACCTGATTTTTATGAAAGGGAAACTATTATTTATTATCTCTATTGCAGAAGTGTATTGACAGCAGTGGAAAATATTTTAATGAATAAAATGTTTCAAAGCCTTTTTATTAAATATGTTAATGTATTTGTTAGTTACATTAATATCGCAAGAAAATTCCTGAACATTCATTTTTAAAAATCTGTATTTGTCTATCACAAAACTATTATTTGAATATTAATAGTTTAGTTTAAATAATAAAAGTTTTGATTTTGAAATCCTCACAGTATTGATTAGTGTTATGCATTTCGACTGGAACGATTCTATCGACATTTAATTTTGATTTGTTTTAATTGATAGTGAGATTAATTTTAGCTCAAGACTCATCAGTTTTACAGTGGAATGAGGGCTGAAAATATTATAACATATTGATGAAACATGAACATTTCAATGTACTGTTTTGAACAGATGTTTATTTTGTTATTGAAATCTTTGGAAATTTGTCCAATATCAATCGAAAAGAATAGTTCTTACAAAAGTTCTTTGGTATTGTCATAAAAATATTTCTTTGACTGAAGTGTTGTTTAGTTTGGCTATTTCATTTCTTTAGGATTCAAAAAAGAATAACTGAAATGTTGACATTTTTGTGAGGATGAAAGTCAATTTAATTGATTTCCTTTCACATTTCATTTCATGAAATATTCTTCGCCATTAAAATTAAATATATTCTAGAATAATTAAACTTAGGAAATATTTAATCTAAAATTATATTTTATATATAATGATGAGAAAATTAATAAATTGAAATTGAAAAAAATTAAGAGAAAAAAATATTTTTATAAGATTTCATATTTACTTCAATTCTTAGATGATTTTATACATTTGTCTTTTACTGGGGTGGCCACGCTTTATTTACGAAAGAGTCACAGAAAACATACATATTTGATTTTTCTAGACTTAAAGAAATAAAGGAAATAAAAAAGTGAATGCAAATTGCTTTATTTATATACTTAAGTCATTGTTCACTTTTACGTAGATTTGTATGCTTGCATTTTTGAAAAGTCAGGGTCATAACAAGTTGTAGCTGCATATATATAAAATGCCGTCCCTATGTTTTGGGCCACAACCATAATTTCCATAAAATGATTGTTATATAATACTATAAGTACTTTGATTCAGTCTTTATTTAACTATATTAAAGAATATGTTCAAAATACATTTCCAATCAAAATTTTCCAAAGCATTATTTTTGTAAATGTAGAAAACCGATTTTTTCAAAAAAATCAATGTTTAAGTAATTTTGAATACAAGACTAATACATCAGTTAAACATCTTTTATTTACATTTCAAATGACCAAACACATTTTGAGAAACAGTCAACTTCATGAACAATTAAGATACTCAAAATTAATACGTTGTATCCATACCTTTACTTTTAATTACCTCTTGGATTCTTCTTGGTATGCTTTCATAAAGATTTTTAATCTTGGATATTGGAATCATTGCCTATTGGTTCACCGAATTCTGCTATTACCTCAATACACATTTGCACATAGCAAATCTTGGTTTCAGTTAAGTTCACAATTACTGAATCATATTCAGATCTGGTGAATGAGCCGGCCAATAACTCAGTACTCATAACTTGAACTTTTCTAGAAATGAATTTATCAATCTTGACCTGTGATATGGAGCTCCATCTTGTTAAAAATATATTCTGGCCTCATATATTAACAGCATTCCTTTTTTCAATACATTCAGGTAGGCATCTGAATTCATCCGATCCAAACACCTTATGAGAACCATCAAACTCTTTCCTCCAAATTTAAGAGTTTTCATGGTATATTTTGGATTATACCTGGATCCTTGCGGTTTGCGGAGGTATTCTCTGCTTCTAGAGAAAAGTTATATCCGGCTTTCATCATTAAAAATTAACTCATTAAAAAAAGAAAACAGTTTGCTATTATCTCGTGAATCTTGCTAGGCCGCTGATTTAAATATGGTTTCTTCGTTAAAATTCGTTTAAACAAGCTATACTTTCTCAGAAAGCGTTCCACATTACTAACTGAAGAAGTTTGACTTGATTTTAAATCGACAAGAAGATTACGTACTGTCTTCTGGGGATTTATGGTTTGACATCCGAATAAGTGATCTTCTGATCTTTGTGTATTTTTCGGTTTACGACCACTTTTATATAAGTTTTCCAATTTTCTATGTTGTTGCAGCTTTCGTATAATATATTGAGCACCATTCCTTGAAATATTGAGTTCATTTAAAACTTTCCTTTGAGACAAACCTTTTTTAATTGTTTAATGACTAGTTTCCTAACATCTATTAACATCTTAGTTATATTTAACAAAAGAATTTCTAAAAAAAATATGTTATTTATTTTACTGGCCTGCAAAAGTAAAATTTTGTTTACCAATTAATGTTATTTGAATTTGACTGCTTTGAAAGTGCTAAGTCAATCAAAAACACCATTCACGTCATATATTGTTATTTTATTTTAATCGAGCTGCAAAAAAAGTTCGTAATGTTCAAGATAAAAATTTACCTTATTTTAGAAATTTGTCGAGTAATTAATTTATTTATAATACTTAACATTGATAAATATTATAATATCAAAATAGAAAAAAAATTAAGCTAAATATCAAATCTAATTTTTAATGTCTCCAAAAAATTAAATGTCCTTTTTACGGCATATCGTACCTTTTAAAACTAAATGAAAATTGCCATTATTAATTTGAATTATTATCATTATATTTAATAGAAATAAAATTTATAATATACCCCAAATAGTGAGGAAATTAAAATAATTCTGAAGGAATATGGAATAAGATAATAAAATAAATTATTATCCAATGTACAGTCCCCGCCAAAAATCTTTGGCCATCATGTAAAAAGCCTAGTTTATCGTTTAGTTATTTATTCTTTAGTTATTTATTTTTTTATTGATAAATTTTGATTAATGATTTAATAATAATTTGTAGAGAAATCTAAATATGCCAGGTAAAGAATTATCGCCAGAAAAACGGACACAAATAATTGTCCTACATGAAATAGGATTATTAGGAATTTTAAGAGTGGCCAAAGACTTTTGGTGGGGATTGTACGTATTAAAACAATACCTGAGACCATTTCATTAAAACGCATATTAATTATAAAAGCAAACAATTTTCAAAAATTTATTTTTTAATATTTAAGATTTGGTTATAATAAAAAAATAAGCAATTGAAATCATCCTGAAAGAACATTTCAAATTGTTGACAGAACACTAAATATTTTATGTAATATTCTCCAAGGATCTTACGAGTCTAAGGAGAAAGACAAAATTTTACAATCACTTCTGTAAACACTTCCTTTAAGGTTTAAGATTTTTGAAAGAAGAATTCCAATAATTTATTTACACATAACAGCACGAGTAAATTAATTAATATTATTGATTTCTTTAAAAAATTGATATTAATAGAAAACTTAATTTTAGTTTGCAATATTAATGTAAATTAATAAATCTTGATATAGAAATATTAATGAATAAAGAATTTTAAAAATGACGTCATTTATCTTCATGTGATTTTCAAAAGCTATGTGAGATTCTTGATATTTTTCTGCAATTTATGCTGATGTCGACAACAAATATTGTACTACCATAGCCTTCAAAGCTCATTTAGAAGGTTCAGAATCTGAAATATTCCAACATGTTAAACATATCAAGTCTAATTTCGAAATAAAGGAGACTACCCCTAAACTTTACTAATACAGTCCATGGTCAGAACAAATATAAATATATATTCAGTGATATGTAAAATGAATCATAAAATATAAATAAATAAATTATAATTGGAAATCAGAATGGTTTGGATACATTTGTAAATTAAAGAATTTTTCCAGCAAATTATGATTTAATTTTTGAACGATTTCCAATCGCCCCTTCAACCTATGCAGTCAGTGGAACAATCGAGGACAAATACAAAATCGTGGGCAGAGCAAATCTGCACTTATG
Source organism: Bipalium vagum (assembly GCA_037834085.1). Taxonomy (NCBI): domain Eukaryota; kingdom Metazoa; phylum Platyhelminthes; order Tricladida; family Geoplanidae; genus Bipalium; species Bipalium vagum. The sequence continues at coordinate 5,933 of JBBMKC010239790.1, read as the reverse complement.
CCTTCCCACTCACTATTGATTGTCTGAAGCCTGGTGGGGTTTCGCAGATTATATTGATTTATATTATGCTTAAAGAGTCATTCTGACTCCATTAACACGTCGAGTTGACCTTAGTGTTTCGGGTTAAATGTGAATGTTCAATTCACACTGAACTTTGCACTTATTCGTATTATAAAGCTTCAACGTGATCGGATGGAATGGTCTTATGGATTTTTATTATTATATTTATAATTTTAAAATATATAAAATTATTTCTTGCTTTGATAATAATATGGATGTGTTTTAAAGGTCTGTAGTTTGTTGAGTCTTTATTACATGAAATCTTCACAAAATATAATAAACGACAAATTTTATAAAAAATTTTATGACGGAAAAAAAGAGAAAATATTTAACGTGAAATTTTGTTTCAAAGCATAATTTATTTATTATTTTCCTTTAGTAAATCTCTTTTGATATTTGTGGAGTTGGAAAATAATTTTTGTTTTTAAAAAAGAAATAGTCCAAAAAATGTTACAGAAATTTTTTAATGATTTCTTTATTCATCATTGTTATGAATGCCCTTTTATCTGCCACCCACACAAAAATATATATAAATGGTGAGAAAAAGTTTCTTCGCTATTGTAATAAGCAATAGGAAATCGATAATCAATCCATTGGTATTGATATAAAATTTCTGTATACCCGGATTTTGTATACCAAGAATTATGAAAATGATTTTTAGTTTTAGTTACTTGATAATTTTTAAACAATGGTGACACTGAAAGAGGAAATTCAAGAAATATTATGGTAAAGAAAAAAAAGGTTCCGTGAAGCTGGTGCTGCGGAAATAGAAATGTTTTACGCATAGTACACCTGCCAGTGCTAACGCAATATGAATTTTTTAAAAATAACTTTATGAACTGAACAAAACACGAAGTAAAAGGTTACAATGTGACTACCAAAAATTGTTTTTAATTAGAAGAACATCCATAAATATTTCTTAGAAAAGCTTCACCTCAACGTAAAATATCATATTCAACAATAAGAGAAGCTTTGACATACAAAATCGACATGAGAGTATATCATTTTTTCCCAGGTCACCAGTTATTAGAAGATGATCAAATGATAATGTTTTCATGTTCTATGGATAATTTAATTACTTCTAATTAATATATATAATAAGAAAATTAAAAAATAATTTTCTTAAATATTAAATAAATGTTTTATTTGCATATTTTATAAAATGTTATCAAAAGTTTTATAAAATTCGAATACAGGACTTTTAAATTTCTTTGTGAATTCTTTGAAAGTTAGATGATTGATATTTGAATATTCTCAAATGATGGCAAAAAATAAAAGAAAAAGGAAAACCGAAAATTTTATTTTCTCTTTTTCTTCAACTCTAAACTTTGAAAAGTCAATCATCCTTTTAAAATAGGTAAATGTTCAAGGTGAATTTTTTATTAATTTTAAACTTAATTGATTTGTGATTAAGCTGGATTGAGAACTCAGGAAGATTTCACTCAAAATTTATTACAATAATTATCATCCTTTGATAATAATCTCGCTAGATCATAAATTTAATATTTTTATTTATATTATATTTCAATGATTAAAAAAAAATAATTTCAAATATATAATGTATTAATTAATAATAATAGTAATAATTAAATAAACTTAAAATTTTTTATTTCTTTGAAAATCTTCAAAAAACGATTAGCTACTTCTTCTTGAAGTAGAAATACCTGTTAGAAAAGTAACTGGAATTTCTTATTTAAATCTATAGTTATATATGTTTACTTTTTTAGTAATATACAGGATGCAGTACTAGAATCCAGACAAAATTTAAATTGAGATTTCTCTAATATTATAAATCTTGGATTGTTAAAATATTTTTTGCTTAGATCGATAATATCAATAAATTACATCGCAGCGACCTTAAAAATTCAAATATGAATAAATTCGACAAAAAAGTTGCCATCATGGAAAGCTTTCATGCAGGAAAAACGCCTGCTGAAATAATAAAATTTTTTGGATACACTAAATCTGCAGTGTATGATGTGACAAAGAGATACACAATTTCAAACAAAATTGAAGAGACCACTGCCACTTCATCAAGGAAGATTCAAATAATACAGAAAAAAAAGAACTTCACAAGTCATCGCAAGAGTTAACGATATGATAACGGAGGATCCAGAAACATCAAGGTTGAAAATTGAATGGATCTTGAAAATGAGTGAAAGAATAATGCGTCCATTGACTGAGGAAGATCTAAGATATATCTCTTACAATCGGAAGTTCCATCAGATGCTCTCGGAGATCATCAAGCTAAAAAGAGTTTTCCGGTGCAAATTGTTACTTCATTATCTGAAACAGGAAGCTTCTAACCACATCAGCTTTTTCTCAGATGAAAAGATTTTCACTGGGAATGAAAAAGTGAACAAAAAAAATGACTAGTGACTTGCTCAAAGCCCTAAGGATGTGTCTGTGGTAGGAAAGATTCAATTTCCCTCTGGTGTCCATGTCCTCAGTGTGGTTTCCAGTGAAGTCGATGCTATGCCACAACTCATTTTTCAGAAGGATAAAAAAATCACTAAGGGTTTTCATTTAAATATTTTGATCATCAAAGAAAAAACCATGGATGAAGACTGTGACCTCAGAAAGACCATATGTGTTTCAACAAGATGGTGCACCTGCTCGATCATTTTAAAACTAGCTTGCAAACAATGCTGATGTTTTTTTTCAAAGGATTTGAAGCCTCTTTACAGTCTAGATCTAAACCTCCTGGACTATTATGTGTGGGCGTAATTGAAAGACAGACAAATAAGTTCCAGCATCCTAATACCGGTTCTCTTTGTGCTGCTATTAATACCGAATTCAGAATTATTAACGATGAACATCTAAAGAAAGCATGTTCGAACTATAGAAATAGAATTGAGCAGATGATAACGGCAAATGGTGACTATATTGAATTAAAGGTTTAGCAAATATGTTATAAATAAAAAAATTCTATTGGTTTTCATTTTATTTATTTTACAATGATAAATTAAAGCTTTGTCAAAAATGTATTTTGCCCGAATTCTAGCGTCGCACCCTGTATAATAAATAAATGGAACTGTCCTCAATTACACAGTCAAATCTGGGTGCGATCTTGGAAGAAGTGTGTTTAAAGTTTTTAATATTTGTTGTTCCTGTCTCAATATACAAAAATAATTAACAATAGTTTTTCATTTATTTTTTTAAACTCATTTTTAGGACCTCGCGAGTTTAAACCGAAATGATTATTTAAACAAATTTGAATTAGTTTTTATAGAAATCATATTGTTTACAATTAAATTAAAAGTTTTGTCACTTTATATTTTTCTATGAGGAATGCAAGAGGTTCCGCGTTAAAGGACAAACAATAAAATATCGTGATCTACAAGTTGCAAGAAAAATGATTTTATATGATTTCAAAGCATCTAACAGATGGATTCAAAGTTCGCAAGAAAGACAACAATTGCAGTTTAAAATGCTTTAGATAAAGAAAAATCAGCAGATTTAATACACCGAAGATTTTTAAAATTATTTGAAGAGAAAACAAGTATGCTTGGCAGATAAAAGGGTTTCAACTATATTTCCAGTAAGAGCTTTGTCGAAAAGACCAATACTCGTAAAGGAATCAAGCAGAATAAGGAAAGCACCACGCGTTTGATGTGTCTTAACATGCCTGGTTTAAAACTAGATTCTTCAATAAGTGGGACATATAACAATCCAGGATGTTTTAAAACACAATTTTTTAAAGTTCAATATTACTGGAGTTCGAAGGCATGGGTGACAAATCAGATTCTTAGTTCCTGGATCTTTGAATTTAATGAAACTATCGAAAAGAAAAATTTTGCTAATTAGTGATAATGCTACTTTACGTAAAATGACATTAAGCAACAAAGAGATAATATTTTACTTTAGAACTCTGCTGCACTCAATCAACCTGGTGTCATGAAAGCATTCAAAAATCATTACGAAAATTTTTATTTTGGATTAAACATCATTAATCAAAACGATTGATCTTTTAGATATCATGTAATACGTTTCTGAACCATGGAAACGAATTTCTTTACAGAAAAATCTTTTAATTATCTTTTTGACCTTGATTTTGTGTTTTTAAGAAATAATTCATTTTCCGCAGCGAAATCAGTTTTTGTTCCCAATTTTCTAAGAAACACCCCAAAAACGAGATTGGACTATGTTATTATACTGGTGGCCAAAAGAAATTAATCACCAGAAAATGCACTTAATTTCATGTTTAATGTTTGTTTTATCTAATTATTTTATCCAGTCATTTTCGTTAGTTTAAGTTAATTATTTTATATTTGCGTTTGTTTAATTTAATTCTAAGCAGTGCTTATGTCAAGAAAGACTGCTGACAACGAGCTTGATGAGCTATCTAGAGGATGAACTATTGGTTTGTTGGAAGGAGTTTGTTCTTAAGGTTTTGCTGCTACTAAAGTTAGATTCTCTCAAGGTTTCGAGGAGCCATGGAACACAATAGACTAGGCTACCATCCGCAAATTATATGATTCATTGCCTACGCGCATTCATGACTGTATTCTACTCCATGGTGGGCATATACGTTATTAATTTCGGACGTAATGTTATAATTACTAGTGATCAACTACTTTTGACAAAAAGTATATTATTATTATTATTAATATAAATTATATAATTATTATTAATACAAACCTTACATCCTACACTATTATCATAATATAATTTGCACTTGTAAAGATATTATAAAAATCAAAATAAAAATTTTAAGTTTTTAATATATTTTTTCCCCATAGAATTTAGTGAAAGCGGTCGGATTTCAATGAGACTTCAATTTAGAAACTATTCGTATTTAAACGTGAAATTTCTGAGTAAAACGAAAGGGAATTTATACTGAAATCGAAGTTTAGAGATTCTGTTGAATAATAATTGTAATCAAGATCAAGGCTGTAGATATTTCCGAGATTGAAAGAACGGTCAGAAGCAATGGGTTTTGGTTATTTAAAGCGGAGCTGACGGTCGATCTTATCGGTCTAAAATCGACCAGTCTCCAAAGGTAAACTAGCACTGGCGATTTGTAAACTATCTGAATAAACGGAGTACTTTTTGATTTTCTTCTCAAATTTTATTAAAATCTTTTTAACTTATGAAAAATGCTTTACAAAAGCTAATTTGTGCTTAAAATAAATAAATACGTATTTAAATTGCTCTAACCCCTTTGACATTTTAACTGGACTCGCAAGGTCATTATTTCGAAAAATAACGCAGTTGACATGTCGGGCATTGTATTTTTTAATCAGAAATATTAAACAAAAATTTTATAATTGTAAAATAATTTTTAAAGAAATGATGGTTCATTATTTTAACTAAAATTATCTTTTATTTAGCCTATTAAATTCAAAAAGGGTTTGCCAGATAATTTGAATGTGGTCTATACAAAAATTGGTCTTTACAGAATGTTTTTGTCTTTTGAGGGGGTTAGATTTCTTTCAACAGACGCTCATTGGTAATTATAAGACTGAAAGTCGTTCGGTTCATTCTATGTTAAGAGTGTAACTTCCGTTATTCTAGTGACTTATGCCTGCGCTTATCTTTTTTGTTTATCTTAATTCAATTAATATAAAGTAATTATTTACATTTGTTTTATTAATTTTCGCAATCAATAAAAGAACGAAAACATAACTTAAAGTAACAAAAGAAATGAGAAAAGTGGTGTTATTGATTGTCTCTTAAAAGTGTATATCCACAAATCTGACTTTTAATTATCCTTAGATAAAAAAATAAAATAATTTATTTATTTATATCATTTATTATAATATATATATATTTGTTGGGTTAACCAAGGGCATATCCCTTATACCCGTTTAAAATTTAAATTAAAGACCGCAAAAGGGTCTAGGAGATCTTTAATTATTATTATTAGGACC
>JBBMKC010239779.1:0-10980 GCA_037834085.1 Bipalium vagum | reverse complement strand
AAAAATATATTTTTCTGTAAAAAAGCAGTCTTTGTTTTTCTAATAAAAAAAACGCACGAACTTTCCGGACAACCCAATAAATGTGATACTCTAAATATTGAACAAATAAATAAAATTTTTATTTCAAATTAAAGTATGCAGATCATTAATTATGGAACTTAATATCCTATGTCCTCTTAGAGCACGTTTAGAGATATCCATAAGTTGAGTCCAAATTTCATTACTCTTACAAAAATCAGATGAAATTCCAGCAATAGTGTGTTCGATATTGGTTTTGAAAATTTCCAAAGTATCTGACTTGTGCTGTAAACCAATGATTTGACATATCCTGAAAAAAAATCAAAAGGTGTCAAATCGCACGAACCAGGCGACCAATTGATTGGTTCATTTCTTAAAATATGACGCTCACCAAATTTTGATTTTAATAATTGGAGTGTTTGACCAGCTGTGTGGCATAGGTACCGTCTTGTTGAAATCACGTGTCATCCAACTGAAGATTTCCTAATTGCAAAAAAGATATTGCCTTAACATGGTGTGATATCTTTCCTCATTTACCGTAACCGGTATTTGAGAGTCACTAAAGAAAAAGGATAGACCAATAAAACTTCCAGGATGAAAACAAACAATGATTTTTTGTAGATATGAAGGACTCTTTTGCATCACTTTTGGATTTAAACATGATTTTCCTATAATTTTGCTGATTAACATAGCCATTGGATAAAAATGAACCTTTCATTGAAGATAACTTTCTAATAAAAATCAGGGGTATTTTCAAGCTTTTCCAAAGCCCATTTTGAGAATTTTTGTCAGAATAAGTAGTCATTCGGCTTTAGTTCTTGAGTCAGTTTGATCTTATATGGATCTAAGCCTAAGTCCTCGAACAAAATTCATCACAATGATGTTTCTTGAGAACGGCACCAAATTAATTCATTCTAACAGCTGTAATATTTCTTGTACATCGCACATATCTTTTTTGTCTTATTCCGAATATGTTGACTCAAACATCTACACCAGACATTCTTCTATTCTGATTATATTATTACGCGTAAAGTTTCAAAAATTGAACGTGGACCTTGGTAATAAATTTGAATGACTTTTTTCATTTGTAAATTGATGTATATTTAAAATAGTGAAGATTAATAAATGTAAAATCAAAAATTAAAAAAAATGAAATTATAAATATAAAGTTTATCGTAAAAATAGAAAAATTTATATTGATTGCAGAGGTCATCTTAGAAAAATGCCAATTACAAAAAATTACACAAAATATTTAGAATTCGATGTGAAAGCCCCGGAAGTGATACATGTTGTAGACGTCCTTGGTTAGTTGACAATAATGAATTAAATATTTTGATCAAGACAAAAGGAGACAGTCATCCAACAAATCTAACCCAATTTCAACAAAATGGGAAAATTTTAGTAATTCACGCCTGGCTTTTCATCTCCTGATTTAAATTTTCAAGTTGTTCACAATAGAATATAAAATCAGTTGTTTGAAAAAATTTTAGAACCTCATAATTCCTGATTCCTTTAAAATCCCAGGAAACAGGCAACAAACCCTTTCTTGAGACCAGATTTGGATTTGCAATCGTTGTGAAGCTTAAATTTTTTGGATCATGACCTTTTCTCTAATTTTATGGTATGCGAGTCACTTTTTATCTCTGGTGATCAGATTAGTAAATGATTCAAGTTAATTTCTTTTCAATAAAGAATCACAAATAGAAACTATCATAAATTATAAAATAATAAATTAAAAAAATTATTTATTTTCAGACAAATGATGATGCATCAAAATATCAAGTTTTTTCAAGAAACCAAGACTTTCTTAATGATTTCAAACAGATTGTTGACAAATACCTAGATCCTTACAAATGTCCTGTTTTACTGATTATTTTCATGATTTCACAGTCTTTATCTACGATTGATTTGTCAGGATGAGAGGCATCTTTCAAGTTGCCTTGGTGAAATCGAGCTAACTGCTTTTGCACCGTTATTTCTGATATGGTTTCAGACCCATAAAATAATTTTTGGTATGATTGGTATTTTTTATATTTTGGAAATAAAATTTCAAAAAGCATCAGATTTCTTATTTATATGGAAATTTTTTCTATATTTTTTAATTAGGATAGACAATGATATCAATATAATTTTTCATGATTATTTATTCTAATCCATTTATTAAACTTTAATTTCAAATATATATTGAATGGAATTCAAATTAAAACAGATTATGACGAAAAAAGTGGGAACTTTTTAGGTCACCTAATATTTTACACAAATAATCCAAAAACGTAAATTTCTCAAACAAATCCACCCATAAACCTCAGATGTATCAAACTTACAGAATTAAATTCAAATTTTAGCATACATTACTGTCAGGTCATAAGTTCTATCGGATAATTAAAGCAAAAACAAGCAACAATAAAATGTTATTAATATTAAATAAAATTACAATTAACGAAATAAGCTTAATCAAGTATGTATTCTCCTTCATTTTCTACTATATTCCCCCAAATGTTGAACTAATTTTTCAATACCAGACTAATACAAAGATTCGGGCTTTAGTTCAACAAACTCCTTGACAGCGATTTCGACATCATTGATATTTAAGAATTTTTGTAAGCTAAATAAGTAAGTGCGACATTTACCGAAACAGGTGATTACTTGATCTTCTGTTGTGTTACTTTTGAGGTGCGAGGCATTATCCTGATGAAAGATATAATCTTTTTTTTTAATCAAAAGGGAATGCTTGCTTAGTAATGCATCGTTGAGTCCGTCCAGTTGTTGATAAATATTAGCACTAATCGCTCAGTAGAATTTCAAAATGGGTAACACCCTTAAAATTATACCAAATTGAAAGAAGAGATTTTCTCGGATGTAGTCCAGGTTTTTATGTAGAAATCCCCGTTTTCCTGGACGGAGCCATTGATTTCTTCGTTTCGGATTCTCAAACATAAGCCAATCTTCTGTCTCGACATTCTTCAAAAATGGTACATTTTTGTACCTAAGAAGCAAGGAATTACAGATTTGTATCTTTAACAATTTCTGGATTTCAGATAATTGATCAGAAACCCATTTCCCGACTCTTTACACTTTACCGCAGTCTCAAAATCTTTTCATTACATTTGAAAGTCTTCGTCATTCCTTGGGTCAATCTCATTTAACACAAAGATTTTATCATTATCAATCCTTACTGTCCGGCCACTTCTCGGATCATATTTTAGGCTGTTTTTTCCACCATGAAATCTTTTATACCATCTTTTGACAGTGCTTTCATCAATCACTTGACCATAGACTTCATTGATATTTTCAACTGCATTTAACTCACTTGAGCCTGAGTCATACTAATATTAGCATTCAGTGTCGGATATGAAATTGGTTATCTTTGCCTTTGGACATCGTTATCATCAAATAATTCATAAGTATTTTTAAAGTATTCTAATAAAATTATAAATATTTATATTAATTTTAAAATCTACATGAAAATAATTGAAATAAACGATTAAAACAACGCCAGAATTAATAGTAAATTATCTTACAGAACCTAGGTCCAGACAGTAATATATAATCAAACAAGTAAAAACAATTAAAAGAGAGTTAAGAAACAAATTAAAATGCAAACAAATAAGAGTTACAAAAGTTAATATTTCTAAAATCTGAATTTAAATTATCATAAAAATTATAATTAGCATTTTACACCTTAGACGGATAATATATTTAATTGAAATAAAACTATTCAATACCAATATCACAAAGAAAAATTGATTAAAAAATTAAAAAACTTAAATTAATCAAAAACAGGAGCTTTGTTTTACGTATTAAAACTCCTGAATCAAATATTTTTGATCCATTTTTTATATATTTATATAATTTTTGTGTATCGTTCGAACTTTAGGCAGGTTGATGAACAGAATTTTCAACTGAGGACCACTGAGTACAAGAGCGAGTGAATTCTCTTTTTTGTCATCATATCTTGGAGATATTTTTATAAAAAAAGATGTCATTACTAATAAAAGTAAAAGATAATAAAAAATATTTATCCTTTAATTTCATATTAACATATACCTGATTTCATAGATAAGCATATCTACGTTAAGTATCTAATTGCCAAGCTGACTTAAAAATATTCTTTTAAACAATCGATTTATGCAACATAAATTAGACGTTTTTTGTAGATTTTCATACAGGTTAAAAGTAAAGCACGTAATTCATGTTTTTTAAGTAAAGAATTGAATAAATAAATAATTCAATATGAATTACTTAAGGATTATAATTCTAAGTTTTGTGCTCTTTAAATTGCTGACAATTTTACATAAGACAACATAACATCATCGAAACATTTATAACAACAAATTATTGAATGTACTACATACATATAAACGTATTATACCATAATCTTCCAATATGGATCCTTTAATAATAGTGCTATCTACAGCTAAATCAAAATTCTACTTATAAATTAACTTGAAAGTAAAAAGTTAAAATTTTCTTTAAAATAATCCAATAACGATATTTAAAGATATTAATTGATTATTAAATGATAATGGTAATATAGAGTAAAAAAAAATTTTTAAAAGATTTCTTAAAGATTTCGTAACATAATCCGCATATTAATTAATAGAAATTATTTTTAAATTAAATAAAACGGGATCATCATTTTTAGTAATTTTTAATCTTACAGTGAATACATAAATAAAGTATATAGTATTAATAATAAGTAATAATAATATTATCATATAAAATGTATACCTTGTAAATATTAATATAGTAAAAAAGGTAATCCTTCGGAGTTAAACAGCGTAAAATAATCAGAAAATATTTTGCTTCAGTTATACGGTGGAAAATATTTTAAAGTATCAAAAATTTGAATAAATCTTAACATTAGCTTCATTATCGTGCTTCTATTTAAAACTCGGTTTAAGCTGAAAATTCATATTTTTTCAAAGTATAAATATCGATTTGTTTCCATATTAATTTTTTAATATTCAATTCAATATATTTGTTATTATATAAAACTGTTCTCGTGTGGATATTTCCCATCAAAATCTAGAAATATTATCAGAAACATTTAACTTCACTGGAAATCCAAGTTTTAAATAAATAAAGTTCGATATTTATTTTGACGATTATTTATTTATTCAGTCAAGTATATATTCTAGACAAAAATTATTTTTCGACAAAACAAAAAAATGAAGTAATCGATTGAAAAAAATTTTCTTTTGGATAAAAAGAAAACGCAGTTTCAAACACATTCGTACTATATGAGCCATATAATGCTACAAAATATTGTTAATATTACATAATAAATCGATTATAAGATTTGACTACAGTTAATTTACTTTCTAATATGAATTTTTATTAAACCAAGCAAACAAAGCTATGTGTTTTGCAATATTCTAATTGTACAAAAGAAATTAAGGGTATGAAAATCTATTAAAGAAACAATATGTAGTATTTTCATTATTTTAACAAGTATTCTAAGCCTCTAAGAAAAATTAGTAATTAAATTCTGACAAGTAGCAGAATATTTTTATTTCCTTATCATTAATTTTGTTGGAAAAAATTATGAACCTTAGTTTTTAGGGTTTTGATTTTAATACATGACAATAACAATCCCGAAAACCTGAATTTTTATCTATCGTTTATCTACTAAAACTAGTTAAAGTTCTATCAAAAGATCAATAATAATAATAATATGTGGTCGCCATATTAATATGTATCGGTTTGGAATCCATAAGATTAAATAATTTTTTAAATATCATCAATTTTTAAAAATATTTTTAATTTATTAATTTTAATTAAAAAAATATACTGAAAATTATTAATTTATTCTTTTATTTTATAAACTTACATTAAATTAAATTCTATAATAAATTAATAAGAAAATTAAATTTACTTTCAAAATACTTTTAAAAATTTTTTAAACAATCATTAATTTTTAAAACGAAATAAATTAAAAATATAAATATGTTTGAAATATTAAAATTCCCATGGTCTTATCAGCCCCTTTGTAAAAAAACATTAATGTAATATATCAAAATAATTTAAATACTGAGGTAAAAGTAAGTAAATTTAAAACATTAAATAAGATTGCCAATTATATTTGATTCAAAAGGTGCACAACAAAAGGTCTTTTGCTCATAAATATTAAACTTTGATTAGTTGTACTTTTTAGAAATCTTTTTGCAAATTTTTTATTAAATTAGGGTAATAGTATTTGTACACATAATTTTTGAGCTAAAACAAAATTTTATTATTTGAATTTTCTAAGTTTTCACATAAATCGCTAGAAAAGTGACGAAAACTTTTTTTATTTATTTCAAATAGATTTTATAAAAATTTGTAAAAAATAAATTTCATTTAGAAAAAAATATTCGTACATTTTTAACTTTGAAAAGGAAGTTGAAGAAAAGAAGGAAGAAATATTTTATTTAATATCATGCATGTCATCAATTATTGTTAATACTGGTTTTGTCGTTTCAAATGTTATTTCTGACCATGATTTCACCAACCCACATTTAGTTCTATTCTGTATAAAAATCTTTTTAGCGATTCTTTCCTTCCGAATCAGACCACAAATTTTCTATAGATTAATACATGGTGATTTTAGCAAAGTAACCAATATTTGTCTGACTTTATATAGAAAAATTACTTGGTTATTTTAGCAGTGCGCTTCGAATCATTGTTCTGCCTAATTTTTTTCATTTTCTATTAAATTGCCTTAGAGTATTTTAACATAAATCAGAACAGCCATCATCTCTTCTGTTATTACAAGTTTTCCTAATCCAATTGTACTCATACATCCCCAAACCATAATACCATCGTATCCATGTTTCACATTTAGAATGATATTTTAGAGTACAAGTTCTTAGATTTCCTCAAAAGATTTTTGCCTATCAGAACTAAAAATATTGTATTTACTTTCATCATACCAGAATTCCAAAAGCTTGTCAACATGGACTTTAGCAAAGTCAAGTATTTTTTGTGAAGTTGTCATTACTTTTTAAACAATTTCTCTTGTTTATTGGTCTATTAATGAATGTTATCTGCCTGAACTCTTCTCATTTAGCTTTAAACTTTTAAATTACAAATTGAACTGTACAATGTTCAAGTTTCAGTTCTTTTCTAATATTGCGAAAGCTAAATTTGTTTTTTTAGAACATTATTATGTTTGGCTACTTTGTTTGCCATTTTAAACTTTAAAAATTCAGTTTATTATAACTAAGAAAAATAGGTAATTAAAAGAAGTTTCGTTTTGATCAATTAAATATTTTCGTTTTTTTCAAAATCAGAAAGTTGAATTTGTAAAAAAAAGCAGTTTACAAATACTTTTTTCCCAATTAAATTTATCATTTTGAATTTTTATGAAAACTACAATGAAACCTGTCAATTTAGGACAACACTGGGAACGAATATTTTTCTTAAAATATAGAGGTGACCAAATTAACAGGTTTCACTGTACTTGGAATCAATACATTTTTTTCTAAAAGCTTTCTTTTGACTTATTCAAAAATTTAACAGATTATGATTATGAAAACGTGTTTAAGCTTAAAAAGTGAAGTGTACGAATAATTTTCCAAAATCACTTTACATAAAACTCTTCAGATTAAAAATTTAGTTACTCAGATTACTACAAAGACTACTAATTGTCTATTATTATTAACTAATAAACAACATCTTAACTAAAAAATATTGCAAATTAATGTTGCTTACAAATTTCAAATGTCATGAACACATTTAGTAAACGAAACTAGAATTTATGAGCATTCTAGAAAAAGTATTAATTTACAACGAGTTGAAATATTATTAATATACAGCTTGATCGAAAGAATTGACCATCCCATTTATAAACAGGAAAAAGTTATTTGACATTCTTCCTTGCCCAAAACAAGTGTTTTCTTTTATCAGAGATCATAAGCTTTTGTTTTTTATCCGGAACATATTAATGTACACCAACGTTACGAAGTCGTCTGTTGATGTCATTCAGGTCTTTTGCTATTCTGCGAGTTGATTTTAATCTATTCTCTAAAAATTTTCGCACAATAACACGATCAAATCTTGCAGTTGTTTTTCTACGCCCATGACAGTTTTTCCTGTTATTTTTATTTCGTAATACATAGTTGAACACACAAGTTCATTGAAAATACTTCACAATGCTTGACTTATTTATTCTTGTTTCTTGTGAAATTCCATCCTGCTTGAAAATGCAAAACATAAATTCTGACTCTATTGAAGTTACTTATATCATTTCCCATGAAAATTTCCGCCATACATGTTATTTCAAATATCACTAAAATAAACTTTTTTACCTTATTTAAACACATTTAATTAAAATAATTATTTATCTCTTATTACCAAAATTACAAATAAGTTGATTTTTTAGTTTTTTTTCAAGGGGTGAACAATTCGTTGGACTAAGCTGTATATTAATATATAATAATTTAGAAATCCATATACGAATCTTAAATTTAAATTCCATAAGATAACCGGAAACCAAATAAATAATTTTGAAAATATTATAAAATTTATATAACTATGAGAGCACTTTCCAGAGTTTCTCGGATAATAAAATAAACAATAAAAGAATTTCACATGAGAAAAAAGATACTTTTAAATTTCACTGATTCATCTGGAGGTTGATAAGTTTTGGCAAAATACCTTATCATATCGTGCCTGTCTTGAGGGTTTTTGTATGTAAGATAATTGACACTGATATTGTTCAATTCATCAATGGGTAGCTTGGTACTCATTTCCATTTGTTTCAATTTATATGGAATATCATCCTATAAAGTAATCAATAGCGCAAAAAAACAGTTTCAAAACAAACTATATTGGCGCTATCGATATTTTTTGCAAACAGTCGGTAATGAGAATCTTCTGTGACTCCCTAAATTATTTAATTATTAAATTAAAATGAACAATAACAATGATATACAAAGAACATTAAAAGAAAATAAGTTTGAAAAGCGTTCTATGTATCTTTTCTAATTAATGATATGGAAATTATCGAAATCAAATAATGAACCGTATGAAATAAAACGAAATATTTTAATAAAACAATTAAAATCTTATTAAAAAATATAAGCATTTATAAAGTTTCGATGGAAACTGAAATTGCTTCTTTCGAAAAACCCTTCAACAATCTCCAATTATCATTGTGTACTTTGAGATCCATCTAATTGCCATAGTGTTACTTTATCAATTCTAAACATATATGACAGCTCACTGACAGAAATGATGTGACAAATAAATTTTTATGATAACAGAAAAAGCTTTACATTCTTTATTATTATAACAACGGTTATTTGTCGATCAGACCACACAAAGAAAATATTTAATAAAAATATTGAGAAATATTATCAGAAGGAAAAACTAATTTTAAAAGTAATCCTGTAAGTAAAGAAATAATTATTTCGATTAAAATAAAAGATTAGGACAAATAATAATTTAAAATTAATAAATCTGATAAAAATATTAAATTCTATATTTTTATAAATTAATCTTTTAATATTTGAAAAATTTACTTGCTCAAATGTAGGATGTATAAAAGGTAAATATCAGATTTTAAAATGTAATATTATTAATTATACTTGAGATAATATTGTGAATTTTTGAAACAATGAAATAAATTTATAAAATTCTTTTTCTCAATTGAATTTACATTACACTAATAAAATATTGTAATCGACGATAGGAAGAAGTCATAATTTTTACACATGTGTAATAATTTATCTGACTTTTTTTCGATTGCATCTGTGAAATCTTTTAGCCTCTTTGGTTTTCTTGTATAAACCTTTGTCTTTCGATATCCCCAAAGAAAGAAATCCATTTTGGGAGAAGATTTAATTTAAGAGCCCAGTGAAATAATCTTGCTCTCCCAATCTCCTTCCGTTAAATTTTGTGTTCGAAAAATCTTTAACTTTAAGCAAGTAATGAACATTGAGGTAATAATAATGAACAAAAGTTAATTTTGATCATGATCTCCGACAAAGTTTGTCTTTGCAAATAAGATTTTCAAGAAAAGATGAATCATTGTGGATTTCATTGATTAATTGACAGAATTATCCAAATTAAATTTGATGTATCTAAATGAGATTATATTAACTTAATGAAACAATTAAACGCTTACAAAAAATGTCACAACTCCTTTTTATATAAATTGGTTGAGTTATTCTAAAATCTAAACTTACTTTTTACACCCTGTATTTTATTTTTATATCAGCTAAAATAACATTTTAGAAAAAGTTGTTTATTATTCAAGATAATATTCAAAAAAGATGTTGAATTGAACTGTCTTAAGGATTTGTGTTGTGCAGCTTTGAAAAATAATAATGTAAAAATTGATAATACGTCAACGACCCTTAAATTTTTCCAGTGATAAAGCTGTAGCATTGAAAAATGAAATTTCAAAGAGCAACGTTGTCAATCATCATATATTGGAATTAAATTACAGACATCAAAAGAGATTCCTCAATATAATTCATAGAATCAATTTCAACAATTTTACATCATCTTCGTATAATAAAAATTTGTATTATACTGGTTCCCAAAAATAAAATATTTTCTATAAAAAAGCTCTGTTCAATTGTTAGATCTTTTCTAGAGCTGAACGTACATCATGATTTAATAAATTAAAAATTTAAGAACGATTGCAATCCAAAAAGTACCTTCGAGAAATTCAAAACCCCTACATTACCAAGTTTGCATTTAAAACAGTTTTAAAACTCGCTTACTGCCAGGAACGTTGTTTAAGACAAAAAATTTTTTTAATAAAATATCTAAGTTATCTTAAAATAATCATGTATCTATGTTTAGTAATAAAAATATCCATTTATCTTAAACAGTCTAATAACTGTGAATAATTCTCAAACCTTAATAATTATAATGACAAGAATGACATTAATATTAGGTCAATTATAATATATAATAATAACAAAAATAATAATAATAATAATAATAATAATAATAATAATAATAATA
>JBBMKC010239768.1:0-10980 GCA_037834085.1 Bipalium vagum | reverse complement strand
AGTTTTTAGATACATGCACACAGACGAAGGATGATAGTCACAATAGTTAAATAAAGTTTATGGATGATCACGATCACTAGGTTATTGTTTATTATCTGCGGAATCACTTGTCTTGGATACTGTCGCTATTGTTGAGGTTTTTGCAATTGGTCGTAGTCTCCACAATAATAACAATAATAATAATAATAATTAATTAAAAAGAGTCTTTTGGTGGTCAGCTACAAAGTTTTACAAAATAATATCAAACATTTATTGATCAAGTACAAATTAGTAAAGTTGCACAAAAATGAAATGTAAATTTAAAAAAATGTTTATTATGAGTTTATTGTGGGATGCTCCACAGTATTACAGGGTTTGTCACGTCATTTTTATATTTTGTCATTCAATTTTTAAATTTTGTCATTTCATTTTTATGCTGACATTTACCGTGACTATTATAGAATTATCAAAACACATTTTACATTTCGAAACAGAAACAATTAGATTTAGAAACAATCAGAAATAATTTTATTTTAATATCAAAATACAACATGTATTAAAAATTTAGAAAACAAAAAATGCAAAATACACAAAGTCAACCATCACAGATTGGTATTTTGTTGAGACATTTCGGTAGGAAGGAAAATATTTATGTGGTATTTGTGTGATATTGAACGTTGAACATAGAGGCTATTTGCTTCCTCAAATTTCCTTTCAAGAATGAAGATACTATCAATATTCTGGTTTCATTTGGTATAGTCATCTGTAAAGCTTTAAAATACATTTTCGTAATACAAAACAATAGTAATACCTCTTTGTAATTATATCTCAGATTATTTTTAAAAAATTGTAAAATAAAATTTGTAAATTGGTCTAAATAAACAAATTGAAAATTGGATGACAAAATTTAAAAATTACGTGATACTTGTAAAATCTGTTTTCTTAAAATCAAACAGTTTTTTAGAAGAAATATTTCACTTTTACTAAAGCATTAATTTTAAAATGTGCAGCAATCTAATTTTTCTTAAAAATCTTAATTTTCTAAAATAAAATTTAAGAATTAATTGAAATACTACTTTTTTGTCCCACACCTTTTGGATATTACTA
This sequence comes from Bipalium vagum, assembly GCA_037834085.1. Classification (NCBI taxonomy): domain Eukaryota; kingdom Metazoa; phylum Platyhelminthes; order Tricladida; family Geoplanidae; genus Bipalium; species Bipalium vagum. The sequence goes on along the minus strand of JBBMKC010239768.1, from coordinate 9,894 downwards.
ATTCGAAAGAATTGTTACTCAAAATAATTGAGATGATATTTAATATATAATTTTACTTAAATTTTTTATTTGAAATTTATTAATAAAAATAAGTTTATCAAAAAAATTTCTTGATTTTCTAATTTGTTTAGATTTTCATAAGGATTTCAGAATCAAAATTTGAATTATTAACTTAATTAAAATATTTTGAAATGGATTTATTTCAAGGACAGTTTAATATTAAGTGAAAATTGTTATATTGATAATTTTATTTATTTCTGTTAGGGATAATGTTCAAGGGATGCAAAACTTTATTATTTTATTTGAATTTCTTTATGAAGAACCAAATTTATCAGATTCTGTTAAGCTGGGATTTGTTAAATGCTTTATAGAGACACTTAATTTTGAACAAAATTTCTTTGATCAAAATTTAAAAGAAATAGATAAATTTGAAAAAATAGGTGATAGCCCATTGTCTATTTTTAATTGCTAACTTTTTCTATAGGATTTATGAAATTGTGCTTGCATAATATTTTTCGTTATATGAGCAGTATTGATAATGTCTTTCATAATGAATTTATGGATCTAATTAATGGATTCATACGTTTTTGCTTAAGAGAAGAACTTGTAGTTTATAAAACAATAATAACAGATATACTAATTAGCTTCAAAGGTGATGAATTTATTAGCGGTTAAATAATATTTGATGCTTCTAGAAATTTTATCTGTCATTAATAAAAGAAATTTTGAATTTCAACTTAGCCGTTTTCAACAAAGTATCCCTTTGAAAGTAATATATTTTTTGTATTTTTTCTAAATTTTGTATCATTTCGTATTAAAAGTTAACAATACGTATTCATGATTTTCTCGTTTTACACGTGCAATGTGGTTTGGATTTTATTTTCATTTTTTCTAGACTTCAAATTGCTTTTAAATGAAAATGTTATAATTATTGAAAACTACACCTAAGGTGAATTATCATCTACAAACAGACATTTTATTTCTCTTTCAAGTAACTGAAAAATCGGCTAACTGATAATTTTTACAAAATATTTTCGTGGTAGAGTATTTGTGTATTTAGACCTAATTTAAATAACGAACAGATTTCTTTTTGCCTCGTAATATAATAAGTGTTTAGTTTTAATTGAATTTTTTTTTAATTATAATCAGCCATCTATTTCAATATTTTCTTCTAAACTGTGAAAAACAATTTTTAATTCTTGTAAATTACTTAAATTTTTCAAAGATATTTTTAAGTATAACTTTATATGCAAATATAATGAATTAAAATCAATACTTTTTTATTAGTATTAATTAAACGTTAACTATACAATTTTAATTTAATTCTTTATTAAAGTTTTATCTTGGCATTATTAAATAAGTCATATACATTTGAAAACAAATGATTAGATCACGAATTTATTATTAAAGAAATAATCTCAATTTCAACAATAACTTGATCACTAACTTATAATTATTTCTGATAAATTTTGCTGGCACGAAATCTATTGCTTTAGAAATTTCATAATCATGTTTCCTTAATATTCAGTTCATCCCAAATAGCGAAAAATGGAGTAATATGGTTGTTCTGAGAACGAAATATGTTGGATATCGATTTATATCCATATTTTGGTATCAGTTATTTATTTGTTACTTGTAAATCATGAATTATTCCAGTGAAATAATTAAATTTCAATTACCACTATTGGTAAAATTTCAAATGGTTGAAGAAGAATTTATTGATTGTCTTCTTGAATGCTTGCAATGGGGAGATTTTCATTCGAAAAATGTGTGAAATCATATATTTATTTTTATTAAAATCTCTTATAAAAATGTAAAAGGTATCTATTGATTGCCTGTCTCAATTATTGAGTGTGAACAATCTAAATGGTCGAAGGAATCAGTTATTAATCACTCAAAGAAGGTCGAGATTGATAATTAATTTTCTTATTGATTTGTCTAATGCAATTATCCACAAGAAAGTAAATTCGATTACGGTTTTGGAGTCTGGGTTCAAATTCGATTTTGAAATTTTCTTAAAAAACTGGCTGAAACTCTTCGATATTTTGATCAATTACTATTCTGACAGCAATGTTTTCAGTTGCACCCTGCTTCAGGTATTTTATTTAGTCTTACTTATAGATAATACTTATCATAAATAAAAACAAAGGAATTCTGATCAATTATCTATGTATCGATTAGAAACATGTTAAATAAATTATATTTCACTTTTTCTCTTTTTAAATAAACTTGAATTTGTCGACATAAGTGCTTTCATTCAATTTACAAATATTGAAATATGTTTTTAAATTAAAAATTGATTAACAATATTAACAAAAAGTTGATTATGTGTATTATTGAATTTTCAATACTTTAATTTACTTTTTTAATTTAATTTTTTTTAATTTTATATTATTTAATTACTTATATCATTTATTATAATATTTGAATAATCAATTAAATATTTATTGAGTTGATTAAAATTTTAAATATTTTTAAAAATACTATAAAATTCATTGACAATTTAATTATTTCTAGATTAAAATTTTTGATTAATAATAAGACTAGAAAATGGTAACACTTTTATGTTTTTAGCAAATTAACGAATTTTATGATTTTCATCTTCATGAAGAAACTTCGCTTTACTCAGGTCCTATATATTGGTCAATCATGATTAGTTTTTGTAAAATTGTGACTGATATAAAGAAAAAGACCACTTATGATTATAAATATTTTTTTGGAGTTTGCATGGATTGTCTTGGGAATATATCGAATTATTTTCAGTTTCAAGTACGAACGTTATTTTTATTTCGGAACAGTAACTCTTAATTTTCAGATAATTGGAAATCTTGTCATTAATATTTTGTCGAATATTATAAAAATGTAATTATTATTTACCCAAAAATTATTTAATTTATTATCAAATTAAATAGAGATCAGAAACTTTTTAATGATTTTGTTAATATCATCATTTCTAAATGGCATTCAAGCTATGAAAATCTAATTCAAGATCAAACCAATGAGACAGTGGACATTTTCATTGTAAATTCTAGACTGATAAATTTCCTTCTGCTTAACAAAATGTATTTTTGTGTTTTCTTTAAATGGAAAATTACATTTCCTGTAGATCGATTTCTAACAGTGATCAATCATCGTTTGTTTTTCACTTATGTTCAATGATTCGGTTGGAAACATTACTCCAACCCTGTGTTTTGATCAATTTGGTCAACAATTGTCAAGACGGGTCGATAAAATTGATTACAATTTTATCAATTTTTGTTGAAGAATTTTGTGGTGAGTATTTTGTTTTACGAAACATAGCGATGTGGTTATTTTTTTATCACTGATTGTTTGCTTTATTTAAAGCCAATTAAATTGTACTATCGACTAACTTTCAGATGTTTAAATAATATAAGTTATTTGACCTAAAACAGTTGTGCCAATCTGATTGCGTAACATGTTTTTAAATATTTATATCATAATCTCTCTTTTAAACATCAAAAGAATAATTTTTTCTTTGACTTTCATTGGTATCAAATAAGATAATCAGTTTTAGTTTATATGAAAAATGACGAATTTGATTTAGGAATATCGATTTTTGAATATTTTCAGGATAGTTAAAGATATTGTTAAATAAGATATGTAGATTAAATACACCAATGATATGAAGAAGACTAAATGTGGTATTTAATGTCAACGAAAAGTACTCCTAGATAACACCCAAAATATAACTAAGCAAGAAAATTAACTCGCCGAATTGGTGGAAGAGATTAAGTGGAGATTCGAGGTACCTTGAAAGTTTTCTTTTGAAATTTTATTAAATTTCTGTCAGATACAGAGCGTGTAAAGATAAACTTGTAATTATGTTATAGATGTCTTCTATGCTATAAAACGTCAAGCACCTAATATTATGGTTATGCTGGCTAATACATTAAAAATAAAATGAATTCTTCAACACAAGCAATGGCCAAGTTATTTAATGTAGATTCGAAACTTTTCACTTATATTTAAGTATATGAGAGACCTTATTACTTCATTTCCCGTGCTCATTAGTAGAAATTCGTGCAGTTAAGTTATTAAAATCTTCCTTTCCTCTATCTTTTCTGAGAATTCCTACAGTAATCATTTGTTTTCTCAAAACTGGATTCGTGATTCCGATGTTCATAAATATACTATTCATCACTTATTCAACGTCTTCTATCTTCTGCAATATACAGCGAAATTGTTCATTTAAATCTTTTAAAATTAACAGTTTTGCAATTTCCATAATTTCTTAGTCAAATCATGAGATGTTACTTATTAAAGTACTTTCTTTCCAATAAGAATATAAATAATTCAATTGGATTAATCTTTACAATTTATTAATCGTTTTTGCATAATTATTGTTTTCCATTTAGTTTATTAAAAGATATTAAGTCATTTATTTCAGTCGCACACACATTTAAAGCATTATACAACAGTTTTATTTTCAAAGAAATGGTTTTAGTTTGTAACATCATTTGTAATAGATATTTTAAAAGACCATTATTGAAAAAATGGTATAAAATAATAACCTATAATGAATTATCCCAACAGATATATTATGAAAATAATTTTTTTTCGTGACCTTGAAGATCAAGTAGGAATGTTGTCTTAATAATTTATTCTATTTTAAATCAAATTTTAAAAAATGAATTTAACTGTTTAACCTTTCAACCGTAACTCAGATTATTTTTAACTATTTATTATCGGACATTTTTTTCTACGTTGTCAAATTGAAGTACGAAAATCTAATTAACCGAACATTTTAAAATTACATTTGTTATAAGTACTGAAACAAGAATAAAATATGTGGTGCATTTAAATCTAGAGACTTGATATGTGGTAAGGCTCAAAAGTACTTAGACTGTACCAGAATTAATGAATATATTTGAATAAAATTTTGCACATAAAATAATAATCATATATAGGTATGAAATATATGATTTTTTAAATATTCTACTCCACTAAATTTGATAAATTCAAAAAATTTTTTGAGAATGTAAAATTCCGAAGAGTGATCCGGTTTTTACTACTGATGAAGGGATCTACCAAGCAGCAAATTATTAATGAGCTGAAAGGGTGAAGAAGCCAAATTCGAGGCGACCATCTACATCTGGATCTGGGATCTTTCTGTTTTTACATTTTTATTTTAACTGCTTATGAAGTATTCAAAGGTGGAAGATCTGCAGAAATTAATGAAAAAATTAATAAAAATTAAAGAAATTGTAAAAGGACGAACAATTACTTAAGTTCATCTGTCTGAGAAGCTATATGTATGCTAAGAACTCCCGGTTATTGAAGTCGGTTATGTCGAGAAATGAGACCCATACATGTATATATATTGTTAATAAAAAAATTATTCAATTATCTTCATTATTTCTGGTAGAGTCTTTAGTCTTACCACGTATACATGATTTTTATTTCTGATACAAAAATATCAGAATATAAAAATATTAAATTTTCACTGATATTTTCAAACCTTAATATTTTTAATTTATTGATTTTATTATTAAAATTTTACATTGGATAGGTTATCTTAAATTGTAATTTCGAGATAAAAATTATCATGATATAACAACAAGAATTGAAAAATATCTAAAATAATTTTTTGATATTTAATTACATTTCTTTATTTAACATCAATCGCAATTTTAGTTTAAAATAATGATAAAATATTTCCACAACAGTAGTCAAGGATTGTTGCAATTACAATGAATCTGACTGGAAAAAAATCATTAATTTGATTGCCTTCTGGTATTTTAAATCGGTAAAGAAATCTCCACCACACCTTTATTGATGGAATTGATTTTTAATAGAATCAACAACATCCATCGGAATCAGATCAACTCATGAGTTTATTAAAACTGGAATTCAACCATAACTTATCTTATTTTCTGTTGAGCTTCCTGCCAAACGATGTCCTAGGAACACTCAAATACAACATTTTCACAGTTTTATGGGTATGAAGAAGCTTGTAAAATTGGAAATTTTTTTTCTTTTAGGAACGCGTTTTTGAAGAAGCCGATATGTTCATTTTGTTTGAAAGTTTCAGAAATGATGTATTGCGAGGATCAAATTTTAACGATATGTTACATATTTTGGAGTTAGCTTTTTTTAAAACCATGTTCTTTCTTTTTAGGACTAATCTTGTTAAGATCTGTATACAATAAATACAAAGATAACTTTTTAAGTAATCTGGAACTCAGTGAAGAACTGTACAAAAATTTGACACTGTTACACTGTCGAGTTTGTGGTACTTGCAGCACAATAACTGAATCTGCAGTATTGAGAAAAGACGGTCTAATATTTTATCCTTTGCCCATCAAACTTTCAATTGCTTGTCTTGTTTGTGATGAAAAAGTGTCCAATATTGATCTGCTAATCGAAAGACAAGAATTACATCATTTGATAATCAATTTCATACTAGATTTATTGAGAGATTATTTGGAGAATGAGGTTAAGCTTCCTTATCAACAAGGTTAGTTTATTTATTATTAATCTGAAGTATTGATTAAAAATATATTTGATTAAAGCTTTCAAGTCATTATTGACGAGTGTTTTAAATCACTGTTCATGGAATTGGAAGGAAGAAACAATTCTGGCTGTAGTTAACATATTTAGAATCAGCTTCGGTTCTTCTGATTTTAAGTTACAGCATGATACAGGGTAATTATTATTCCTACGAAAAATTGTTTCTTTATGTTTTCTATTTGGAAAATTTCTATTGAATCAATTTGGTTGTCATTAAAAATCTTTAGTTTATGGTATCTGTATTGATTATTCATGTTTAAACCATCTTTCTTAGTTTGAGGTATTTAAATTATTTAAATTTCAATGTATTTAAACAATAAAAAAATTTATCACAAGAATTGGTAAAATTTTATCAAAGTCAAGATTCATGCTACGTTTGTTAAAGATACGTTTGAGAAGAACAATATAATATCTAGTCGAACACTCAAAAAATTCGTCTCGTATTAAATTGAAAATATTATGATCAAATTTCTAACTTCATTTGTAAAGCTTTTGTATGAGAACTTTTCTTTTAATATTGAGACCTGGAGTTTTATCTTTAATCGATAAATGATAAGTTTTTATTTATTTTAAATTAATTTTTAACCAATGTCATTAAACTTAGGAAAGACAAATGTAATTAATTGATTTTATAATGTGTGGTTTTCTCATTATATTAAATCTTTTGAGAGTTGTAAGAAGATTTACAAAACCAAGTTTTAAAAGTGTGTTTGAGAGAGAATTGTGTAGACAAATGGTGAGTATTTCAAATGTTTGTCATTTTTAAAGAAATTTGTATTGTTTTTCCATACTTGAAAGAAACAGATGACAGTATTATAAATTCTGGAAAATTATTAAGTTACATGGTATCTCAAAGCTTTTTACAAACGTTTTTTTAACAACTGCAGTTTTTCTATATAACAATTTTTAATATTTTTAAAGGTTTATCGATTAGAAATAACATAACATTGATAACATAAATCGTTTTGATAAAACAGAATTTTTTATCTTCTGAATTGTCCTAAATATATTGTCATTATAACTTACCTCTATTAGACTCTTTTTGATGACACTTGCCAAGAGGCTGTCCAGTAATAACCGTTTTTGGCCAATGATTCAACAGACCATTTTGAGTAATTTTGAAGAGATAATTGATAAGAAAATTGCTAAATCTATTGAACCGATCATTTACGCCATAGAATCTCTATTAAAGTAATTATTGTGAAATTTAATCGTCTTAAAATTTTATTTCGTTTCCAGAATTATTCCTTTTTCCTTTATAGCATTGAATGTTCGATTACTGTGCAAAATTGCCCTTTCTACAGACCAAAGATATTCAATAATTTTGCGAAATTCGGTATAATTATTATAATGTATAATTATTAAAAATATGAAGAAACTGATAATTTCTTTTTGAAATTTTGCAATTATATCATAATTTTATTGATTAAAAAAATTAGATGATGAACTGAATCATCAGCAGTTTTCTTATAACTTTGCACGAAAATATTACCATTGGTATCTACATTTCATAAAATACAGGAAAGAAAGCTTCAAATAGATCTGAAACTAGTTTATAAAATTTCTGGAAAAGTGAAAATTTACGAAAAGTTTAATGACACAGGGATTTGTATATGTTACAAAGAGTAGATAAAGTAAATGAAAAAAGGAAGATGAATAAAAAGAGGTGTTTGTGCTTCCACTAATACATCAACATTAACAACATAATATTGTAAAACTAATTTTAGTTCACTTATTCCTTCTGTAACTGAATTTCAAATAATCTTGTTAAAACACTCAAGATTTAACTCTAAAATACATTAAAGAGAAATTGGAAACAACAATTGATTTCATGACTAATTTTTTTAAATTTGAAAGAAAATTAAGAAACATATTATAGAGGCTGTTTTGCCCGTAGACATAAATATGTTTTAGCGTTTAAAAAATGAAGCATTATCAGTTGTTTTCATATGAATTATCTGGTTTATTAACAACTTAGAAATTGATATCATTGTTAAAAACATTTGTTTATTTCAATTTTTGAGTTTAATTGAAAGATGAGTAAATAATTATTAATTTATTTATAATTTCATCATATAATAAGTTAAGCATACTTTTTTTCTTTAAAAATATGTTATTAAAAAGAGATATTTGAGTTATTTTCATTTTCATTTTAAGAAAGTCTTAATACAATGATAATTCAAATTGTTATTAGATAGCTGTGAATATACTTAAATTTATATAATTTTTTCAAACATACACAGATAAAAAGAACAGCTATGTTTCGTAGAATTAGTGAAGAGCAAATTTTTAATCAATGCGTTAATGTGATTGTTGAGGTAAAAAACACTAATGAGTTTAATTTTTTTAAAAATGTTTTTCAGATTGTTTGTAACTGTTCGGAATTTCACCAATCGATTATAGAGCGGTTTAGTACTATTTTCAATATTCCATATGTATCCTTTTATAAGGTTGGGAGGTTCTTATTTAAAATTCTATTGGTTATCAGTTTATTCTCAGGCACTACTGCCTCATATCTTTATTCATTTGGTAGTCAAAGGTGGCGACAGTTCTCATTCCGATATTGAAAAGGTTTTGGAATTTGTGACTTGGGTGAAACCGACTGACGTAATTTCTTATTTTAATTTTTGTTTTAATTCGAATTATTTAACGTTGTAGAGAAATTTTCTAAGATCAACTGAATGTTTATTATTTACTTTATTATTTTAAGAATATTTTCTTTGATTTTTGTATATTTTAGAAATGTATATCATTTTTCGTAATAAAGATTTCTTTTCCGTAAATTCATAGAAATCGTTATTACTCTTTTATACATTTGTCTCTTGTGTCATTTGATCTTTATTATATTAGGTCATTAAGCTTGAAATGCTGGATTTTTAAACAAGATTTCGATTTACTATATATTAAATATGAAGTAAAAAAACGATATACTAAATCTTCGATTAATTCTCCATGGGGATTGGTCTCCCGAGTTCCAAAAATACCCGATGGGGTTTTTTGGAGTGGTTAATAAAAATACAGTAAGAAAAACCAAAATAATAAATCAAAAACCAAAATTTATTCATATATTGGGTAGTTGCATTAATTCTCGCCTTTTGTTTTACTTAATCAGTTTGATTAATCTGGTGACAATTTCAATAAAATAGTAAAATATATTATGTATTGACATTAACCTTTAAAATAAATTATTTAGCTTAAACATTAATTGCACAGCAAAGGATAATCAATCGATTTAACATAGATAGTTTTATTCCAAAAAAAGAACATTTGTGGGAAGCGTTGCTGTTCTGTTTCCATCTGAAAAAAAGCGCAACAGAAAGTCATCGAATGCTTGCCGAAGCGTATGGTAAGCAAGCCCTATCA
>JBBMKC010239757.1:0-10980 GCA_037834085.1 Bipalium vagum | reverse complement strand
GAACCAGGAAGCAACCCCATGTTGTTAAAATTCAATTAAATTATTGAGATCTCACTTCAATTGATCTAAATCTTAAAACGTAAATAGTGAAGAAAAACTTATATTGGTCAATTTTTTTTATATTAATTTTGACTTTAATAACTTCATTCGACTTAATCAAAAAAAATTGCATTTATTGACTTTTTGGTGGCCCTAATAATAATTTATTTACTATATTTCCCTGATATATAGATACAAAACAAATGAAATCAGCAGCGATAGTTTGTTATTTTTATTGTTAAACGTTTTTTTGACAATTTTTATTTGTATCTTTGTCTTTCAAATGATTAATAATATTCCACAAAATTCTGCTCAAAATGTAAATGATGTTTTTAGATTAGTTTTAGATAAAGTAGCATCATTCTGCTGTTTGTTTAAATAAATAAATCAAATCAAATTTAAATATATGGAATTTCATATATATTCAAAAAGAAAAATAATAATTCAAAGATAATATTCAGGTTAAATTAAATTAAAAATCAAATAAAAGCAAAGTATAAGAAAAATAAAATTAATTAATTTTAACAATTAATTAAAACCATAATGAAACATTAAGTAAAATATTAAAAATAATAATATTTAAAAGTAACTGGCTAGAAATGATTATATATATAGGTCTAGCTTTGGTCATCAAATGAACACACTATCAATTTCACTAATTAAAAGCTCATTCACTTATTTATGGAAAATAAAACTAACTTTGAATTACTCGAAATCTTATTAACACATACTTAAATTACTTGGAGTCTTTGATGTCTAGCCAAGAAATTATTGCTGATAACAGTCTTATTAATGTTTCTTGTACCTCTATTATATATAAATTTTATATTATTTTTATTAATATTATGATATGCAAAAAACAATTGTTGATTTGTATGATTTTTTAAAATTTATTATTATTATTATTAGTAATATTAAGATAATGGACCATTGTAGAATAACAATCGTTTATTTATTAAACATAAATAAATTCAATAACATATAACAATAAAAAATTCAATAATTATTTTGCAGTTCAGCAATTTTGGCTTCCAATTCTTTAATTGTTTCATTAAAATAATTTCTTATCAGAAGATCTTTTTCTATTGTAATGTTCTTCTCACGGTTATGTTTATCTTTTAAATTTTGTATTTCCACCTTATTTAGGTCTTTGAGTGCCTGTGTTTCATTTTTTAAAACCAATTTCTTTTTGACAACTCAAAGATAACATTTTGGAACAAATCGTATGCTCTCAATTTACTTGTGCCAATAAGTTATGCAAAATTCCATAAAATAACCCAAATTTGTAAGGCTGTCAGAGGCGGTCATTTTAATTGAAAATTATTTACTGTTACTGAGATGAGTAAATTTATTGTTTTTCTGAACTAAAAACAATAAGAAACGATTATTTTAATATTGCGATATCGAGAGGTAAGCTGTTTAATTACGGTTTTCATCAATCTCAATTCATAATTTCATAAAGTAATAGTATTGTAACTGATCTTTTGGTTGTAATCTTTCTTCTGTAAGTCCTGCATTGATCGCTGCATTGATCAGAGTCAGAACGTCGTTTTCGCATGTCTGAAAATAAAAAATATGACAATTGTTAAAAATGAAAGAAAAAATAGATAAAAGTGACTTGATTCAAATTGAAATATTTGATAAATTATCATACCAAGAAAATTTGACACGAAACAATTCGATTTTTAAATTAAAACAATTAAACCATTCTCATATGTGCAAATTTCATTTTTAGAAATAATCTTTATCATCTAATGGTTTTGAAGTTCCTTGGCGTATTATGACATAAATATAAATAATAAGAGTTGGGCCTACGTGGTTACCAAGCTGACGATGAAGTTGATATCATGAGATATCAGTAGGCTCAACAGTCAAATGGGTGGTACAGTTTATCCAGACCAAAGCGACCAAGGGATTCAGATTCAGAATCGATTACTGAAAGATAACCAGGACTACCAACAGTGCAACTAGAGTTATTATCAACGTATTATTGATCATTACACATCGTTTGTCTTTTCTTGTGCATTTTTCGTTGTGGTTTCGATCGTTTTAGTCTAATAACAGTGGGTTATTTGCACTTCAACTTAAGTGGACCTAATATATTTGTGTCGTGCATTTGGCGGGGACTACTCTTACGTGATTGTCAAGGAGTCATTGGGTTCGCAAAGGTTAACTTTTTGGGCACAGGGTTATAAACGTAACACAAATACCTGATTAATTTATTAATTAATACATTTATAAAAACACAATTTCCATTGATATTCCATTGGTACACCCGGGGAGATACACAGGCCAGTTCGGACGTCGATTTGGTTGACAGGGGTCCCCATATACTTTAAGATATGGAAATCGGGCTAGACTTTTCTTCGTTGGACCACAAACCCCTTCGACAGTAATTGGAGAATTGGGGAATGTCTTTGCTTAGGGAAAATCTTTGACCAGTTTCTATTTGAGCAAGAGGATTAGTGATATTTGAAAAGATGGATCTTGGGCACTCTTTAGCATATCCAAGAGACATGAAGGCCTGTGACATGGTCGGCCTCAATGACGGAGATTGATACAGATTACCCAGGCACATTTGAACGGGATTCTGAGGGTTAGAGTGTACCACGAATTCGAAGACATTGACTTCTGGATAAAAAGTTTTATAAACACTGAAAATTAAATAAAAACGATAATGCGCTTAACATTTCGAGCTCATGTCGTGTTTCGAGGTCACTCCACAAATTAGGGTTTTGAAAAGGAGAAATCAGTGCCGATGCTTGGAGGAGAGTCATAAAAGGTTGATTGGGATCGAAGGGAAGATCAGCGATAGCAATTAGAGAAAGAAGGCCATAAAAATCAATATTGAAAGAGGAAAGTAAAGAAAAAGAAAATAATCAATAAATATCATGACTTTATAGTAATAATCAATTTTATATTATTAAAAACATTTATTTATTTATAAATAATCGATATATGGAATAACAAAAAATATCAGGAGGGGTTAATTAATTCTGTTCCGGATATCCAATGTCAGTAAATATCGGCTTAGAAATGCGATTTGTTTAAATAAGCACTTTTCGAAGGCGCAATAAATGAATCGGTCAGTTTACTTTTCAGACAGGTACTGATGTTCTCCTTTCCGAAGGTGGAACTCAGTGGTGGGTTATTGATTTTGGTGAGTCATAAAATTAATATTGAAGTTGTACAAAAGGTCTTGAATTAATGCACTCTCCTCAGACAATACGAATGATATTCCTGAAATTTATAAAAATACCAAAATATATGAGACAGTGAACTGAGACCTCGTCAGACCGCCCGGTTGAGGGTTCACCAAAAATGTCTTCAGGGATTTTTGGTGAATTGTTCTGCTTTTAAAGGTCACTGTCAATTGATTTATATTGTAAGCTGTAGGACGTCTTTGTGGAAATTTGTTTCGGTAATACTTGTCATTAAAAAGAAAATGTGAGATGGACAGGGGTCATGTACTCTTGACTTTTTCCAAAAACGTGAGAGGCATCAAAAGAAAAGACCAAGACTCGATGAAAAGGAACTTTCCTTTCCCATTTCGAACCTCTTGGAAATATCAAGTTAACACATCAAGTTAATTATAATAATAATCTTGTTGCAAATTGCAATTTTCTGCAATTGCATAGGATTCAATTAAAACATCAACAATGGTAAATTGTTTTGAAAAAGCTTTTTCATCTATTAAAGAAATTGACAGTGAAATTGACTTCAAATTTTAAAAACAAATTAAAAAAAAGGAAAGTAGAAAACAATAAATTAATGCAATCCATCCCGTAAACCGACCTCAGTCTCTTCTTCTTCGAAAACTAGGATTCTGTGAAACTTGGGCACGCTATATTTTCCTGTTGGGCAGTGCGCAAGGCACTTGTAAAGGATCCGAACATTCTGTCATCACTCAGATGTAAATGGTTGAACGAGTTCTCAACGGCGAGGATTTCGGATAATAAACTGGAATCATTCTCGTCTCCTCTCGTCAGGTTTGTGAAGTCTTCCATATTATTAAAGGTTTCCGTTGTAGTGTCGCTTTGGATGGTCTGAACGTCTCCTGCTGGAATGTTGGATGGCATGTTAATTTAGTCTTCTGAGGTATTACTGTCTTGATTATTAAGAATGGCTGAGACTGTAACCTTGTATGGACTGTTACTTGATGATTTCTAATTACTAAGGTCATGAGCAGTTTGGATGTTTGAAACTGCAACCGTGGATGGCGAGTGGCACCCACTGCGGTCCTTTTTCAGAACCATTTTGCTACTGCATATATCAACGCTGTTGCTAATGACTTTGTTCAATAAAGAATAAATGTCTTCGCTGTAAAGAAAGAATTTTAAATTTTTTAAAGAAATTGAACAAAATTTATTACTCATTAAATCAAAAATACTAAAAAAAAAGAATAAAAAACAAAAATGACAAAATAAAATTCAGATTTTTAAAATAATTTTATTAATGAATAACATTTATTAAAATTACTTGTTCGTGATAATACGTTTTAACTTAATTGTTCATTGGCTTCTGTTTGTAAATGTCTCGCGCCTCGTGTAACATTGAATAGAACGGATCTCGCTTGGACTGCGACACATATTTTTCTCAGACTTTCTTCACTCTCCACGGCTTACGAGGCTCGATTGACTCCGGTTCTTCGAAATTCTGTGAAATTGTTTATTGTGTATCTAGATTTATGATAGTACAATTGGCTAATTCTATTTAAAGAAAAAGTAAATGTTATAAATATAAAAATTTTAAGTAAAATTAATTGTTAAAAATATTCATTTAAATTTTCAAATTAAATTTCAAGTAAATTGGTTTAAATAATGAGTGTAATTAAATGTAAATTCAAAAAATGTTCAGTTTAGGAAACAATGGGATCACCGAAACGGCCGTCTGCATCGTCTAAAACTAAAAGTAATAGCTATTTTTATTTAGCTAATATCTATATATATTTATTTAGATCCTAGGGAATCAAAATCTCGAGCAAAAAATTATTAAAATTAGCCCATTTTCATCACAAAGGTAAAATTTTTAATTAATTTATTATTTATTGTTAAATTTAAGTATACGATGACCAGGACGACAAGGACAAATTTCAACAAGAAATTAAAGTATTGAAAATGAAACATAGGTCCTCAAACACCGAATTAAGCATGAAATGGAAAATTTAAAAGAACATGATCGAGTGAAGTAGCTTATAATAGAAGATGTTTTAGTAAGGAATTATTAAGGTAAAAATAAGAGATGGAAGCCAAAATTGCAGAACTGGAAAAAAAACAATTGAATTTTTATTTATATGTCTAATAAATAAATGTTTAAAATTATTCATTTTTTTTCAAAACTACAATTTTCAACTAAACATGTTTCAAAAACAAATTTTATGCTTACAAATCTTTTTTATTAGAAAACGATATTTCGTTAATTCTCTAAAGGGCCCACTATCTTAATATTACTACTACTACTAATAATAAATAAAAATAATTACATTTTTCATAATACAAAAAGTGTAATAAACCAAAATGGAATGATAGTTAAACAAGAAATTAAAAAATAAAAAAAGAAATGCAAATAATATTTTAAATATTGTGTTTAGAATTCAATTTAACATTCTAAATTTAAGGTCTTTTAAAGGACACTAATTATATTCTTTTAAATCTTTTATCAAAAATTAATATAAAAAAATTTGACCAATATAAGTTTTTCTTCACTATTTACGCTTTAAGATTTAGATCAATTGAAGTGAGATCTCAATAATTTAATTGAATTTTAACAACATGGGGTTGCTTCCTGGTTCACACTGACAAAAATAATTGCCTACAGCATTTATCAAGGAATGTTAATGAGGAAAGTAAAACAATCACTGCTGTCTAAACTTGGATTGATTGACTTTTTTTATATGTAAATAAAAACGATTGACATTTGCGAATATGTTTACAAATAATAAAGAAAATTTTTTCTTTCGGAGCCTAATAGCTTCCAGATCACGTGTAGCAGATTCGTGCAAATGCACGAGTTACCAAAGTGTAAAAAGCCCATTGTCGCGTAAATATGATTTACCTTTCGAGTGGGGAAGGGATTCGAGTATCACTGCACAGTGAGAACATAAGCCTCCTTCAAACCACAATACTTGAGAAGAAAAACATATTTGAATAAAAGCAGAAACACTGTTCAATACCAGGTAGAAAATCCGAGGACAGCCTCAGACTCGATACAGTTCTGTGATTCAAGATCTCTAAATATTTCGACAAATTCCTCATCAATACAGACCGCATTGAGAATAATGTTTACAAAATGATTTCCAGTAAAAAAAAAGATGCAAAAAGAAATTTCAAAATATAATAAACATAACAACGTTAAATTGTAAACAGTGACCTACGTGAAGTCGGAAAAAAATTTACTCGTCACAAAAGCCGTGATTTCTTTACTTTCATCATCCATGGGTACTTGATTTTATCCTTTTTGTAGGTCCATCACAGTAAATATCGTGGATCTCTTAATCTTGCCGAACATCATTTAGATAACGGGTATAGGATATGTATTTTTCCTTGTTACTTCTTTCACCTTCCTGTAGTCTATACACATTCGAATAGAACCGTCTTTCTTTAAATAACCAAAATTTCATAAGTTGAAAATTCCATATTTTCTAAAATACTCCATCTCTCTCAATATTCACAATCGCATTCTTCCATTTATCTTTAATTTTTTCTAGATATTTTTGGAAAATTTTATGTTGGGAAATATTTCTAATTATATTTTTCATAGGGATCAAAATAAAGTCCCTCTCCTTGCTTAATAATTTTATTTTTTGTTTAAAAAGTTTTTGTGATAATTCCTTTAGTTCTTTTCTTTCAGATATCTGTAAACTTTTAAACTCCGAACCATTTAAAATTGTGTCTCTTAAGGCTTTTCTAAAATAAGGATCAAAATATAATCCCGCTCCAGTTGTGGAAGCTTCGGATATTTTGTGTTTAAGTTTATCAATTTCCATCTCCAACGTTTTTTCTCTAAGTCTGTTTTTTGAGTTTCTTTTACTTTTTGAACAACTGTTCCAACTCCTCCAGCTGCGTTATTTTGACGTTAATGTGAAATTAATTCTTAATCCCCTTACAAAAATCTTTAAATCTATATAAAATATCGGTCATTATTTTATATAATTTTTTTATAATTTACCATTCACTTGTCGTTTTTATGTACTGTAAAATCCCGAGTATAAGCTGCAGCTAATACGTACATAAAGGCAACATTTTTGAATTACAGCCAGTGTGATGTGCAGCTTATACACCAAAAAATAATTCAAATCGAAGATAAGATTATTTATTTCAATTTTCAACAGCACACGTGTTTTCAACGTAAATGATGCAGCTAATACGCGCTGCAGCTTATACTCTGGATTTTTCAGTCATATATTGTTACTATTTTTATAGTCCTACGCGTAGGACTTTTAATAAAAATAAATTCATTCAAATCAAACAATTCCAAAATTTTTCATTTTCTTTTATTATTTTCTCTATTTTTTTGAATTCCTTGCAAAATATCTTAAAGTGAAGGATAATAATGGAATTCGTGGATATGTTTCAGCTAATCAAAAAGATTGATTGCAATATAAAAACACATTTTGATTATTGTACATTAAAATTTTATAAATATTCCTTAAAAGATAAGAAATCTGTAAAACCTTCTTTTAAGTTTTTAAAAGGTTTCCCCATCTGAATTTTATTATAAATGTTGTCCAGGTCTGAGAAAATATGTTTAAATAATATTTGTCTTATCACTCAATAAAATCTTTTCAAAAAATGACTTCTAATTCTGAGTATAAACCGATTGATATTAACGAAAAGTTAATTTTTTCGAAAGTTAATTTTTTAAAAAATAAATGTTAAGAGTCATTTGGGGCCCCCAAAATTCAATAAAGTCAAAATAAAATTGACCGTCAAAATAAAGTCAAAATAATAACTTAAAGTTAAAATTTTCCATAAAGTTAAAAAGTCAATAAAGTCAATATAAAATCAAAACTGTTTTAATAATATCTAAAAATATTTTAATTTTAACAAATGCTAAATCAGATTTTATGAAAGTACAGGAAATTGTTAGAAAACTCAGCTCAGAATTCACGAAAACCGATGAAAATAAAATATATTGTAAATTATGTGAAACGATTGTTTCACATTCGAAATTTTTTTTCATTGAAAGTCATCAGAATTCGGAAAAGCACAAAAATGCAATGAAAACAATATCAAAAGTTACAATTCAACAATTTTTGCAAATCCCAAAAGACAAATTTAAAAATGAAATTGTGCTGGTTTCGTTTATGCAGATATTCCACTGTGGAAATTAAGGCATGAAAGCATTCGAAACCTATTCACTTCGATTAGAAAATAAATTCCATGTAAGCAATAGTGTAGAAATATTATTCCTGAATTATATGATGAAGAAATGATAAAAATGAAGAATTTAGTTGAAGCAAGGAGGTTTTCATGATTATTGATGAATCCGATTTATCAGGTAAAAAATTGTTAATATTCTAGTTGGGTTATTTGACACCCCTGAAAAATCTTATTTGGTTGATTGCATCCCTCTTTCAATAGCACCTAATACTCAAATTATGATATATATCATTGAAGATACAATTAATCTTTTAGGAATTAATAGAAGAAATTTTATGTTATTAATAAGTGATGCAGCTCGATACATGACAGCTGCAAGTAAAACATTACATGTACTTTATCAAAAACTTTTCCATGTAACTTGTATAGCATACTTAATCCATAATTGTGCTATGCGAATTAGATCGTTTTCCGAAAATGTCGATTATTTGATCGCAAAAGTTAGAAGCGATACGTTGAAAAATAAAAGGAGATTGAATGATTTTGCAAGTATTGGATATCCACCAGAAACAATTATTACAAGATGGGACAGTTGGCTAAAAGCAGCTTTGTACTACTCTAGTAACTTGCCGGATGTTAAAAAAATTATAGAAAATTGGACAGGCGAAGGAATATTAGTGCAACAGGCAAAATTAGCAATTCAGTGTGACAACTTGACTAATTCATTGGTTGAAATTCAAGAATGCTACTCTGAATTAGGGTTTTGTATTAGTAAACTTGAAAGTCCAAAGTATTCCATGGACGAGGCATTTCAAGCTATTCAAAATTTGAGTTTC
Organism: Bipalium vagum; assembly: GCA_037834085.1. Classification (NCBI taxonomy): domain Eukaryota; kingdom Metazoa; phylum Platyhelminthes; order Tricladida; family Geoplanidae; genus Bipalium; species Bipalium vagum. The sequence goes on along the minus strand of JBBMKC010239757.1, from coordinate 1,784 downwards.
AGTATCGATCCATGTCAAATTAGGGAATATATGGCAAAATGACTTGATAACAATAAATAATGGGTAAGTCGCTAGTACATTCATTGAATTTTGCCAATGGAACATTTACTTTTTCACATTGATATGTGTATAGGGCTTCACCCATTTTACGACCGAAAACACCATCTTGTACTAATAGCGGCGATGTTAGTTCGGGATTATTAATAGCTAAAAGTAAGCGATTTTTTAATATTTCACGACCTAATTTGCAGTCATTTAAAATGGTTTTCTGATATACATCTTTGAGTTGGGCTTGTAAATCGTGATATAAATAATCTATTTTATTATTTAGATATATATTTAACTTGATATCCGAACTATCCTTTGGCATTGCTTTGGCTACCCTATCTTTAGTGACATATATGCCTTTATAATTGGTTTCGAATACTGCTACTCCACACTTTACTACTTGCTTCTTAATAATCAATCGGATTAGTTCCTTTCTATCCGTTGTTACTATAGCAGTAGGTGTTTTTGCCTCATCTATGACAGAACTTCGTCTAGGAGCCGATCTATAATTTTCTGGAATTTTTGTATATTCGTGTTGAGTGGGGTTTAGTTGTACACCTGTTAATTCTTGAAAGTTTTTCAATTTCAGACTTCTCGTGTTACAATGATCCTTATTGTTGTTGTATAATAGGGTGACTTCCTGTGTAACACAATATCCCTTTTTTAAATTACAACTAGGTTTTGATAATAATTGACCGATAGTAAAGTCAAATACTCCTTCATACGTAAGTAGTTCCACTTGGTAGTCTTCTATATCAACTACTTCGTTTACGTCCTGTCCAGACACCTTTTTATGTTCTCCTACACATTTTCCATTATAGTCTATTGATCCTCGTGTAACTATTTGCCTCGTTATCGTATTCTCCTTGACCGCGATGGCTATTTTATCATCTATTCTAATTTTATTGAATAGCATTATTGAACGCATTTTCAGATGTTTCGGCGGTTACACGTGCTTCTCGGGGTAATAATTTGGCGGAAATAATTGAGTTATGGCTATGCATACCGCAATAGTACCGTAATGTCGACACTTTAACTCTACATTTCTTTACTTATGTACGGAAATAGTCACCTTCTTGATAGACGTAATAATCTGATGTTTTAGCTGTTAGATTACTAGGTGATAAATAAGTGCATTCCTGTGTATCTATGAGGGAATATATTTTTCCGAATTTTGGATTTGCACAGTCATACGCTATCAATCCTACTCCGGTCTTAAACAATGAAAAAATTAACATCATCATCATCATCATCCATTGTATCATATTTGGGTTACTGCTACTTGCTGGGCTAGCCATAGAGTTTGTATTTAACGTCTGCCATTCTCCCAGATTTTCAAGAAATGGTTCCACTATTTCTTTTATATTCTTTGTAGTATCTCTGAGGATTGTTAGGTGGGTGATTATCAGCCTGCAATGCTTGTATTATGGTAGTAATTTTGTGTAGTAAGTCGTTTGGTATTTTCTCATCATCGAATTCACTATTTACTTGTTCGGTCAATTTTTGCGCTTGTTTAAACATAAGATTTTGTTTTACTTGGTTCAACGTATCTGTTTTTGTAAGTTGTCTAATTTATGGTATGTTTTCTGACACGGGGTTTGGTTTTTTAATTTTAGTCGCTGGTTTCTGGGTTCCTACTTCTGAACCCGAAACTGTATCAGTTTGTATGGTTTGGTTTCTTACGTTATTATTATTATTATTATTATTATTATTATTATTATTATTATTATTATTAT
>JBBMKC010239756.1:0-21268 GCA_037834085.1 Bipalium vagum | reverse complement strand
ATAATAATAATAATAATAATAATAATAATAATAATAATAATAATAATAATAGTAATAACAATAATAAAATTAATTATTTTTAAGTCCTTCACATTATCAATTTGGTTATTATTAATATTATAAACAATATAACTGTTATCATAATTATTTTTTACTAAGATCATTACTATCACCATTAAATTAAGAATAAGAATTGAACATATGAAAATAACCTTTGAGCAGCTGTAAGAATTTCATAAAGTTGGTACTTTGATATAAATATCAGTCTTCGATATTTTACTGATCTTTTGAAAGATACACCAATTTTTCATTATAAAAAAAGAAATACTTTTTCAGATATTTACGAAGAGATATTTTCTCACAATGATCTGTAAATGCTCGATATCCATTGAGTGAAATAAATTTTCGGAAATTCATTGAACGAAAATTTGGACATCAAAAATTTATTTTAGTCCTTAAATGTTATTTCATAAATATTTGTTTCATTAATATGTTTAGATATATTATAATAAATATATATAAATATAAATAATATATTATAATAAATTTAATTTATTTTTAAGCATTATTGCAAAAAATTTGCATCTCGATGATTGAAAAGAAAAAGAATCTTGTTTAATTTACAGTGACTGAAGATAATATATTAAAAAAATATATTATTAATAAAAATAATTTCATTCAAAATATTTTCGATGATGTTGATATGTTTATTTATTTAATCCCAACAGAACTAATATTTTTGGAGAACAAGACAGACCACATGGTGCCGAAGAGGAAAAAGTATTTGGAGCAAAATACATGAATAAATGTCAAACCAAAATCGAAGAAATGAGAAAAATGGAAAGCGGAAACACCCATGAAGTTACGGAGGCTATTGAAAGTGCTCTTTTTAACAAGAAACCCCAATGCACCTTTGTCCCAGGTTTTCAAACTAGATGTCTAGCTCTCTTCCTTAAGCTATTCGGTGATCCATCTGATGAGGTTCAATTTTCTTTCGTTGGTATTCCTTCGACAATTGACCCATGAAAACAATTTGCTCTTCTTCAAATTTATTTTAGGTTTAAATTTGTATTGTCTCCTACACTTTAACTGCAGGATATTTTCTTTATTGTGACTGATGGCCTACTTTATGAGGTTTGTGATATTTTATGGTGATATGTTGATTTAAAAAATTCATGTTTATATTTAAAAGTGGTATAAAATTATTTGATGAAAAATATGGTGACTTCATAATCATTATAGATTGAAAAAATAAAATAATGAAGTTCAATCTAAGGAAAATAATATTCTTTTAAATAAAAAGGAATAAAGATCAAATTAAAAACAAAATTTACAATTTTTCGTTTTTAATTTTATTTATTTTAATTTTCTTCAAAAATAATGATATTAGAGCTCATCATAATCATCATAACTGAAGTGTGTTCTTGTAAGTTTTAAGCTGAGATTGATAGGACATTTTATGGGTTTATATACCACCAATTTTCACAATAAGACCATTTGAAAAAAATATTAATTTTAAAAGAAATCTTTCTAATTATGAACCAAATTTTCAACATTTTAATTTAAGTTAGTAAATTCATTAAAAACCGTAAGTTTTTTAAAATTTTCTAAATTTAGTAAATTATTATTTTAAATGAGTTGTTTTACTGGACCAAAATTCCTTAAACAATAAATCAAAGTCTGTTTTGTTTGTTTTTGAGAGATTCAATTTTGAATGTTCATAGAAAGTAAAAAAAATAAAGTTCATAGAATGATTAGAATGTCTCCAAACGAGACTTAAATTTCCAGAAAAATATAAATTGAAAATATATATATGAAATTAAAAAACAGAAAGATAGAAAGCTCCTTTGTCAGCGTTATCTAACAGAGACATACATATAAAATCTGTATGTGGTTGTTAAATTAATCTAAAGATAAAAAATAATTAATAATATTAGGTTGGTGCAAAAATAATGTCGTTTTACAGCTATATAAAAGTAAAAACGTCATAACTCAATGGAAAATAGACTTTAGTAATCAAAATCATTTTCATCACTCGATTGCAATACATTTCTGCCATCGAGTGATGAGTTTATTTATGCCTGTGGAATGAAAATCTTTGTTCCTGGAGACAACAAACTCATCAAAGGCCATTTCAGCATCGGCTCGGATTTCGAAACACCTATTGACCAAGTAATTATCCAGAGCCTAAAAGAAATGAATATCTGTTGGCGAGAGGTCTGGCGAATATGGGGGGTAGTAGCTCAAATTTTTTGTTTTCTGCAATGTTGTTTGTGTGAAGTGTGGGTATGCGTTGTCGTACAACAGAATAAAAACTTTTCTATTGACCAGCCCCGGACAGATAATTCGAAGTTTCCTATGCATTTCACCTATTTGCTGGCATTTTGTTTCTACTGTAATAGTTTCACCCGGATTTAGGAAGGTGTGATGAATCAGATCGGCCATGGACCACAAAACAGTCACCATAATTTTTTTAGAGTGGAAATTTGGCTTTGGAAAATATTTCCGAGCTTCATTTCTATACAACGTCACCAATTATCCTAGAGAATCCGTTTCTCATCACACGTCACGATTCGATTGAGAAATGAGTCGCGGTTGTTGCTCAAAAGCAGAGAAGATGCCATTTCGAAACGATGATTTTTTTGTTTTTGGCTCAGGTCATGTGGTACCCACTTATCCATCTTTTCACCTTTCCAATCTCGTCTAAGTGACGAAGTACTGTTGCATGATCTGCCGCAAGTTCTACTCTGACTTTCCTTGTGAATTTTGATGAATCAGCTTCGATTATCTTCTTTAATTTATCATTGTCAACTTTACGTGAACGATCGCGACCATCCTCATCTTCAAGGGTATCAAAACCGTTTAAGCCAACAGTGCACCATACGCTGATTGACAGTTGCAGGACTAAATGCATTTTTCATTTTGCGAGCCGTTTTGGTAGCATTTGTATTCGTACAAAAAATGGTACGATATTGCTATTTTTTCATATTCGGTTAAATCGCCTAAAAAAGATAATTAAAAAACATTTAAAGTAATTTATAATAAAATTTACTTTCTAAACTTTATCAAAATATATTGAATATTTAAGCAAAACATTTATTAAAATGAATGAAATTAATGACATGCCAAAAAAGGACATTATTTATGCACCAGGCTAATATATAGTAAACATTTATAGTCTTTTTATACAGGTTATTCAAAAGTCAATATCTATTTCAAAAAATATTAAAAATTTTGAAAAATAAGCCTTTTAATTTTAGAAAATGCTTTATTCAAAATAAATAAGACAAATAAATAGATCTTTACAAGGCGGTCATCAATTTCTCTACATAACACAAAAGAAGCTTGGGTTCACGAAACATGTTTTCTATCATTTGTGATGATATCTACTTAACTGCATCGGTAATTAAATTTTCAAGCTCAGCAATATTTTAAATTCTCCAACCAGTGTACATGTTAGACTTAATGAAATCCAAAGTATAAAAATGTAAGGGTGTTCAATTAAGAGAGCGTGCTGCCCATATATGTGGTCCATCACGACCAATCCAGCGATTAAGGAATGTTTTGTTTAGTTACTCTTGGAAGGTCTTTGCAAAATGACAAGGTGCTCCATTCTGATGAAACACAACTGAGTCAAAAATGCAATCTGCAAGTAGTAGTGTATAAAATTAATTCTCATATCATTATTTATATAATTACAAAATATGATTTTGATCCGATCTATATTTAGAAAGTTATTGAACATTAAAAGAATATAAGTTAAAAATTTAATAGATATTTTTCTTATTTATAGATTTTAAGATGCTCTATCTGATAGAGTTAAAATTATATTTTATAAACATTATATTTATGAATATATAATTGATATTCGAATTTTAAATGTTGTTTAATTAAAAAAATACTAAAATAGTTATTAACTTTTTGTTGAAAAAATATTAAAGAACTATCAAATATCTAAAAGAAAACTTGTATTTGATTTGAAAAGCTACAGTGATATAAAAAACAAAGAAGTCAGTGTCAATACCCCGAGAATTAAGTTTATCTGAGGCACTTTAAAATCCAAGACAAAATGCTGGAGGGGAACGGTAATGGTGTCTTACTTGAACGAGTGGACTTGGGGATATATCTTTTAAAAGAAAAGATCCCAATAATATTTGATTTATTAAATAAAATCTGATTATTTCTATCTATTTTTTAATGTTTTATATTGAAAAAAGTCATGCGTTTTTATATTCCTTTTATGTTTTATTATGTTTATAAAAATATGGTAATAAAAAAAACATGATCCGACTGTCATCATCATAAGGTGAGTTCCAGAGTTCCAAATCAAAATCAAAGTACTATAATATATTTTCAAGATTTATTTTCTTTTCTTTACAAATTTCATTACTGAAACTAAAATGAAAACAATATTTAATATTTTGAAATTCCGGCTGTCCAATGAATGTAAAGCTTCACACGAAAAAGTCCATAAAGTGATGATGAATGATCTAAAATAAAAATAATTATTAAAATTTTAAATATCACATGTAAACCTACAGGGGCCAATAGTTCAGATAAACAAAACGAAATATTTAAAGATTTATTACACTTTAAAGCAGAACCATTAGATCACATTGAATGGAATAACTTGTTTGCTTTGGGAGGTATTTTCGTGAAAAATACAAAACAGCAAACTTTTGATTATCCCATGATTATTCGGATAAAATTTGTACAGACATTTTCTTGCACTTGTTCTTAATCATTAATATATAATTTTGAGTAATATCTAAAAGGAAAATGTAAATCAATTGGATCTTTAAAAAGCATTGGTAAAATGACAATTACATTTATCAATCATCACAACGTTATTAAGTTTATTTTGTCATGTATAATAATAAGTATTATTAAATTTTAGTAAACACCCATAATTACTACAATTTTGACAAATAACATTCAAAAATCATTGTTCTACAAATTTAAAGCATTGACTTGTTTATATTAAATAGAAAAAATAAAAATGAAAATTTGTAAACCCTTCTTTGGCTTACATCAAATAAGATAAAATTCACAATTCGGACCAAAGGAGATCAGAGAAGACGTCACAATTTATATGTTGATATTATTTGTGAATATTTTAATAAAAATAATACTGGAAAGTTGGATTCCGAAGAGAAGTGCAAAGGTCAATGGAGATGAATATTGATTTATTTTTCAATAAAGTTTTCAATTTACATTGAAAAAAATGTTACCTTACATATTCGGAATTTTGGCTATAATTTTGACTATTTCGTATATTTTTATATTAGGCAAAAAGAAAAAGTTATATTTGGAACGTTGCGAAAGGGATGTAGTCTATCTTTATCAAGTAATATTTGAGAAACATTTGATTTCATTTTTAAAATAAAGTTTCCGCCTTCTAAAAATGTATCGTGTATTTCTCCATTTTCCGTCAAACTGGAAACATGGTTGAAATTGAAGAACATTCCATACAAATCAGTTAGGACTGTATCCAAATGGTCATCAAAGGGACAAATTCCATTCATTGAATATAATGGGGTACAAACAGCGGACTCGAATTTCATAATAGACTACCTCTCGAAAGAATTTCAATGCGAAGATAATGTTAGGGACATTCCATAATTGGAAATGATTTCGGTTTCTTTTAGATTTCGCTTTTTGAGAAGGGTCTCTCTAGGGCTGTTGGAATGATGCTGGATAACCAAACTGTGATGAGCTACTTTTATTACAGATATGTGGAGAAAGCTGCAGATTTCATTGAAAGTTGGGAATTCATCAGCTCATTTAGAAGAAGAATTGTTAAGTTTTTGATGCCCAGGTATTTAAAGTAGCCCTTTTTATTTGACGTGTCTATATTTTTGGTTTTCCTCTTTATATTGATACAACATATATACAATACAACATCGAGAGAAAGATTTTTAACACAGTACATCTGATAATATAAACTGCAAAATAAAAAAAATAAATGAATATGAAAAAAAGAAAAATTTTTTTAGTCTCCAGAAACTAATTTCGACCAGTAGTTATGATAATATATATTACTTCTGTTTCCTTGACTGTAACTGTTAATAAGTCCAGAATGACATTTTAATAGTTGCAGAGTTTAATTAGAAAACTAAAATTTTAGTTTCACTGTTATTTTTGATTTTTAATAATATTTTTTTTAAAATTACTGGGACGATCCAATAATAAAAATATATAAATAATAAATCTCGATTTTAATAAAATTCTTACTAAAATATTTTAAAAAATTAAAAGAATTACAAAACGTGGAAAAAAGAGTAATAATAATAATAATAAAAATAATAATATTGTTAATTATAATGTTAATAATAATAATTATTATTAATTTTATAATAATTATTATTATAAATTATAAAAATTGTTTACAATTTAATTAATGTTTAATCTTCAAATTATTTTTCCTAATTATACATATTTTCAGAGCTTTTATGAAACGATCCAAATACCATGGCATTGGTAAAAACTCCCCATTGGAGATTTATGAACTCGGAATGAAGGACTTATTAGCAATATCAAACATTTTGGGAGATAGACAATATCTTCTCGGTAATGAAATGAACACAGTCGATTGTTACGTATTTGGGCATTTATCTCAAATATTATATATACCAAGTGTCAACTATCCTCATATTGAGTGGATTCGAACGAAATGTCCTAATCTGATTTCATTCTGTGAACGAATTATTACTAAGCTTTGGCCAGAATGGGATACCTTTAAGAACGTCTAAAAGCTCTCTGGTATGATAGAAACTATGTGAATAATGCATTGATAGTATAATTGAATAGAATTTAACTCTTCAAAGACCTCATGTATTATTATTATATCATGTATATATTATTTTCCTTACAATTTATTTTATTTAGTGGGGCAACAGAATCCATTTCTTTAAAAAATTTAGAAAGCTTAAACTTCAAATTTGGTTAAAATATGGATAAAATAAAGGCAAAATAAATGCTCTACAGAGGTGATTCAAAGTATTTGACTCTGTCATAATATGTTCTACAAGATCCTAGATAAAAGTTAAAGGCATAAGCATAAATACCTTAAATTATCTCAATAATTCATGAAAAAAATATTTAAAAGATAAAATTAATTTTAGTGAGTAAAAAGTTTTAGTCTTATTGTACTACAAGAAATGATAAAATATTATCATTTTACCATGCTTGTCATCATCAGAACATCTCTAGTGTCATTATTCTTAATTTTGAAAGTTATGAAAATGAACTCCGAAATATACTTCATTTTCATCAATCAAAGGGGTCTTAAAAATTGAGCTTTGGATTGTTTTCATGAAAATATTTATTATTTTTTTCGTTAGTTCATCATATAAGCATAATTAAAAGGAAATATAATACATGAATGCTAATAAATAGGATATTTTCCAAAAGCATAAATATTCAATTAATGTGAACGAATAGCAAGTCTGAGATTGTCTACTTTACAGACTCGAAAGAAATATAAAAGAGAGAGAGGCAAATGGAAAACCCGAACCTTTCTGACATTTTATCAGGATTGAAAAGTTAAGAATAAATTATGTTTTTTAACAAGCTAATCTCCATATTCAAAAGAATCAGGACAGTTGCCAAACAGACTCCCAAGATATCACAGCGCTTCATATTTTGTAAAGACTTAAGAAAATTTATTATAACGTAATAAGTAATATACTTTATAAAATTAAATGCGACATAATCAAAAACGACATGATACATTGGAATTCAGGAGTGCATTTCAGTCTTATGAAAGTTTTGGGAAATTACTAAGCCTGTAAAGATATATTATCAGGTTCCCGGACTGGAAATGTCGTTTATATAAATGGTAAATTGCTTTGCTAAAATAATTTGCTTATCGTACATATTTGTATTTATTTTAAAGCACATTTAATTTAATACCCTTTTTGATATAATGTTTAATATATTAGGTGACTTGGTATGATTCCAGCTTTTTTTTAATATAAAAAGACATTTTTAAAAGTTTTATTTAATAACTTTTAATAAACCAGTTATTCATAGATATGGCAGTGGATCATCTTTTAGGCAATGGATGGATTCCACAAAACAAATTCTGATTCTTTTGAAAAAATTCAACTATCAATCCATTTTTGAAGGTCTTCATTGGAACTGAACCACTTCCCAGAAAGCGCGGATTGCACGCAGCAAAAAATTGGAAATCCGAACTAGCACAAGCTTGTGAATATGGTGGGTGATATAAGACTCCATATTTTGTACCTTCTAAGTAATTATTTACAATAGAATGAACATACTGTCTGTTGTTGTCGTGTAGTAAAACTATCTTATCATGTCAACCAGCTCATTATGGCATTTTCTCTTTCATAGCTCGCTTCAAACGAATTATTTTGGATCGATAACGTTCGCCAGTCATATTTTCTAATGGTTTCAACAGTTCAAATCTAGGTCTCGTTTCCTATTACAATACTATGCAAGAAACTTTTTCCTTGTTACCTCTGAATATGGATATCACAAATTGCAAGTCACCTTTCAATATATCTTTCCATCAATCTAAGTGGAATCCATTTCTATAATTTTCTAATCATTTTTATACTTCTGAGAGGTTTAAAAATACATCCTTGGCTCACATTTAACACAATTGACTGTTCGTCTTTGTCCATGATGTCGTAATCTTCATTTCTGAATCGGTAAAACCATTCTTTTTGTATGTCGTAGAGGAAGGAGCATATTTGTCGTAATCTTCTACCAACAAGCAGTGTTTCTTCATAGGTTTTCTTTGCAAAAACGTGCTGCAACATTACTTCCCGCAAATGAAATTTATTTGGAACAAAAGTAGACATTTTGATTTCAGTATCATTTCAACAAATCTACTTAAATAAAGTTATATGCTTTTATTGAATTATTAATATATAATCTCACAAATAATACTTGACACCAATTTTATTTATTCATTGAACCACAATTTTTGAGTAATTTTTATAAAAGCCGGAATCATATTAATGCATCTAATATTTTTTAAATTTTAAAAATGGTATAGATAGTATAAGTACTTGCCTGCTGTATGATTTCAAGTTAGGAAACATGCATCTGAATCCTACAATAGTATGTCCAAAGTATTCGGTAATGATATTCCTTTATAACGGCAATACCAGCGCTAGTATTAAATATTAATGAAAACAAGGAAGACGAAGTGTATTGGAAACGTTCAGGAATTGTTCATATTGAGGCACTTAAGGATTACGTCGAATTAGATCCAACGCAAACTAAAACTGAACTTGTGGAGAAGTTCGGATGATATCATTCAACCATTGCTGATCACTTGCACACCATTGGAAAGATGAACCGTTGCGGAAAATAGGTGCCCGCCAGCTTAGCGACACAAATAAGGCAACACGAGTCACCATGGCCGGATTTCTCCTCCGCAGTGCCAAAATCAAAAGGTCTTTCAAGTCTATCATCACACGGGTCAAAAATAGTTAAGTTATAAAAACCATATCAGAAAGGGGCAGTGATTATGTTTTGGTAAGTCCCCGAATCAAAGGCCTAAAATAAATATTTATCGCAAAAAGTCTCATGGACAAAAAACTGAGCATTCAGGGTGCCTATACAAAGGTGGTAAAAATCCTTCAAGATTCGCTAGGTTACACATTACGAAAGTCTTTCAGAAGAAAATTGAGGAATTGAAGTCGTAAGTTCATCCTCATCTACCATACAGCACGGATTTGAATCTCGTTGAAAAATTATGTGAGATGACTAAACGGGAATTACCAAATTATCTGATAACACATACGGAAGATCTTATATCGAAGTTGAATTATTAATCAGAGAAATTGAAAGAAAGCCTTAACTCGCCAAGTCATATTAAAGCTCTGATATCTGCTAGGATTGTGTTACAAAATATTAAAAATAACTAATACATTTTTATTTTTGAACTTTTATTATCATTTCGTATTAATTTAAATTTTTTATACAATTCCTTACTAGTATTATTGTATTTTACATTAGAGTGGTTTAATTTAAGCTTAAGCAGTTCTAAAACCATTGTGGTTTTATAATCTTAAATTAACGAAAAATTGATGTGTCCACAATAAATTGGCAGCCTACTTTATTTTGGATTAATATATCTTATTTTTGTTTTTATTAATAAAAACGGCATTTCTAATCCGACAGACTGATATAATAAAATAAACCAATAACGATAATTTCTGATGAAAAACATTATAAAAAAAGAGAAAGCTTTAGAATTATTTCACATTAAACTCTAAGATAAATCTGATAAGTTTTATTCTGATTTTAGAATAAATCAATAAAAATATTTTTTTAAGGTGTGAGTTGGGTTTGTTACTTCACTTCGGTATCAATATTATTTAAATAATATAAAAAGATGATATTAATGTTTAGTTTAAAAAAGAGAGTTTTCAGCTAATTTCAAAATAATAAAAAGTAATAATAAATAAATAATATATAATATTTATTATTAATAAGTTTATAAAATAAGTCTCATTCTCCTCATATTTATTTTTTTCTACTGTCTCTTTAAATTACATAAATAAAAAGGAAAATTGATTAATTAAAACAATTTACATTAAAAATGTTTGACATCACTTTCAAACAATAAATGGAACATAATTACATCAAACAATAATAACTCTAATTTTTTAAAACAATTTTTCATTATCTTCTTATCACAAATTTATATTTTTATTTAAGTTTTTAAGAGCGGTCGAAAATGATGAAATTATTATCATTCAAACAATCTTTAAATTGTAAATTATAAAACAGATAATATTATAATTGGAAAAATAAGATAAAATTGTTATTATTTTGAACATAGACCAAGTAAGTAATTTATCTGACTCAAAAAGTTAATTGGTTGGGTACGTACGAAAAAATAAATTCGTAAGTCGGAACTTTCATTCGCTCAATCTATAAAACTACATTAATAATTATCAGGTAACAAGTTTTTTCGTTTTTTAATTAAAAACTAAACTAAGACTGAAGTTAAATTTAATTTATTAATCATAAAAAATTATTAAATAATCAATCATCCAGATATTCCAAATCTTTTTCTATTACTGCCTCCCATCTATTTAAAAGTTTATTGATCCCAGTATTAAAGAAATCTCGATCTTTGAATGAAAGACAGAAAGTACTTCTTTCTTTATAGCTTTGGAACTCTTAAACATTTTACCCATCAAGTGATTCTGTAATACCCGGAACAAATAAAAATCGGATGGGGCGATATCGGGACTATATGGCGAATGTTCCATTAGAGCCCAGTTCAATTCCTGAATAACCTTCAATGTCGTCATTGATTTGTGAGGCTTGGCATTATCTTGGTGGAAAATCACTTGTTTTCGGTTAATCAAACTGCTCAGGTTTTCCTTCCTAATGGCATGAACTCTTCTTAACATGTCGCAATAAGCATCAGAATTAATGGTTTCCCCCGATTTGAGAAACGCCTGATAAATAATTCAACGAAAATCCCACCAAATGCTTAAAAAACCTTGTTTAGTGCATAGTTGCATTTTTCAATTTTTTGTGGAGGCTCTCCTTTCAACAACCACGATCTTCGTCTGGTTATGTCGCTATGATAGATTCACTTTTCATTTCAAGTGACTATCCGGTCGAGAAAAGGATCATTTCAGTTTCTTTCGAGAAGTCTTGAACAAATTTCAATACTATCAAACTTGTTTTTTTCAGCTAGTTGGTGGGAAACCCATTTGTCGAGTTTACAAGTTAACCAATTTTGCACTGTTCGCAGTTGCATTGCTCCTTCACGAAGCACCTCGTTAATTTTTAAGACAGTTTCATTTGTGCTTGTGTTATATTTCCATTCGTAATAAATAATTGTTCGAATTTGTTGTTTGTCCAGCGATTTTTTGGATCACCTATTCCAGAGGATAATGGTTAATAACATTAATAAACTTGAAACCATATGTTTAAGCAGCAAACTAAAACAAAGAAAATTTAAATCGGCAAATAAATGAGAATCCCAGGGGTTAACAAATTTTAAAAACTGCAAAAACTGCCTCTATTACCAATTTGGTTTCCTGTTCATGAACGATTTCAGTTTATGTATGATGGAGCACCTTGCCACAGAGCTAAGGTAATTAAAAAATATCTCAATGCAGAAAAAATACCACTTTGATCCGGTAATTCTCCTGACATATATCCGATAGAGAATGTTTGGAAGACTTTGAAAGATCAGCTCGCTTTAGAAGAAGTGACTAAGAAATGTGAAATGATCCAGAAAATACAGTATTTCTGGCATAACAACAAAGATGTTTAACAGACAGCCAAAAAATTTTGTCAAAATAACGCAATCAAGAGTGCAGCTACTTCATAAAAATAAGAGAATGCGGACCAAATATTAATTTCTTTTGTGCAATAGATACGTATAATATTTTTTAGTGTTTTCAGTTTAATAAATTATTATTCTTGTATTTAATAATGAATTACTTTAAAAAATCAATTTAAATTGAATTTAAGATTAAAAAAACGATATTTTTTGTTTGAGTCTATTTCAATGGTCAGGTACTGCAATAGTAGTCAGGTTTGCTAATCATAGCCCTTACGTTAACTCAAATCGTTTATAGTGTGATTTTTTTTTAATATTAATATTTCGTTTTCATTTCTAATAAAAAATCTAACAAATGAGTTTGTAGTTAATATTATCTTTTATTTAACATTGGTCTTAAAAGCTTCCGATTTATCAATGTCTTGTTTGTATATTAATAATGATATCTGACGCCATTGTCGCAACGATTTTTGAATATGCAAATAAAATATGTTATAAAAATATTTATTATTATTATTATTATATTATGTAAACTTTTTTGTAATTTATGAGATTAACGTGTTCAAGGGTTGAATATGAAATGGCTATCACGCACAATACTTAAAAGAATAAGTTTTAAAATATATGTATATATTTTACTAAATTTGTTCAAAATGTGCTTTATTTATAGGGATGTTATATATTACTTGAAGCAGTTATGATTTATTTCGTTTGAAGTTTTAATGATATACTAATTTTTAATCCCCCATTACTATCTTGTGTAAAAACTTTACTTCTTAACTCTTGTTATGAGGGAAGCCACATTTTTATTGTCTTTACTTGTTCTCCGAAGTAAAATTATAAAGCCCTCCTCTGAAAGCTTCTTTAATCTTTCCCTACTGTTTGAGTGACGGAATATTGTCTACTGTTTAATTCCAAGTTGTATAGCGAACCCTATACTAAAATATTCTTAAAGTTTTCATCTGATGTTTATTTTGATTGATAAGGACATTTAGAATCTGAAAAATCCAAATTCTCACTTCTCCTTTTCTTCAATTGGAACAATAAACGATGCCTTATATTCATGTCTTGGGATGACTGGTAATAATTTGAAATATTAAAACAAAAATTTATATGTATATATTAATTAGGGATTATCTTGAAGTTAAAATTTACTCACTTAAGAAAATACTTCGGTTTGATTGCAAATTTGGAGACTTATTTACAAAATACGCACTCTTTCAATTTATAGACCCAATACAAGGAAGCTGATTAATTCATTTTGTAATATTAAAAATTATAAGTGGATTTAAATCTTACATTGAAATTTGAGAAAACTCTGATGAAATCTTGAATTAATTATGATTAAAATAATTGGTAAATACACTGATCGATATCAGGATATGAGCAAAAAACAAATATCTTGCACTGATCGATCGTTATGAACCAGAATGTGCTTGGAAAAGTATGGTTTTTGGACGAAGCAAGGTTTTCATTACGACCACCTTTGAATACACAAAATGATCTCATTTACTGATAAGTGAGTGTAAAAGCTAAGAACCTGAGAAAGATCTGCTTGTGGAATATGACAATTTGCAACCATCTGTTCTTTGTTATGCTGCAGTTTCATGGTATGGCAAAACGACGCTTCGATTTCTTAAAGAATATTATCAGAGATGTGAAGGCAGGAAGAAAAAAACAATAAAACAGCAAGTTTATTGTGAAGAGATGTGTCCACAGATGTTCAGTGATCTATAACACGTAATGAACGACCAAATATGGACATGATAGCAGGATGGTGGCAGGACTCACACAGAAACTGGTTCAGTTCAATTCTTCAGAAATCTACTCCTGATTTCATTGTATCGGGAAAAATGACCCTCCAAAAGTCCTGACTTAAATGTCTTGAATTACTGCGTTTGGAGCTTGTTATTAACAGAGCTTCACAATTGTCGATGTGATGAACTCTGTTGATGATTTGAAAACAACCTTGTGAAGAACTGGAGCGATACAAGTTACTCTTCAAAACCCTACACGAGCTTATACTCTATATTTCTAGGTTAAGACGCTGCTCTGAAGTGCACGAACGATATTTTGAGCATCTATGAGTATAAACCTTTGTAAAAGTTATTCTTTATAAAAATAAATAGCTGTATGCCAAATTTCCGCTTTTGTAGCGACCACCCTGTATATTATTAAAAGTTTTTTGAAGAATATCTTCTCATTCTAAAGACAATTTAGTTCTCATGAAATTTCAGGAAAATCATTATATAATTTCTTACAATTTTTTCATTGCTTATTTTATGGAATTTCGAGAAAAAATATTTTAATTATTACTGAATAAAGTATGTGATAAGGAAAAGATTTATTTGGATTTCGATATTTTATGTGTTGAATTTATTCTGAAATCGAAAAATACAAAAGGCAAAACCGCTTTTCCAATGATCTCCAATCTATCCCTCATCCGTTTTAGATATCGTAACAAGATTTGAGAAAACACTGCCTCTTTCACTGACTGAATCGTTGAAAAATTCTTATTTTTATAAACTCGTAATGAGATTTTATATTTAGAAAATTCTTTCATCACTGCAATCAATTAATGTGGTAAAATAAAAAAATAATATAAAGATGCTAGTCAAAAATGCACTGAAGAGATATTATTTCTTTTACAAAATGAGAAGGAAGGATAGAGAAGATTATTAAAACAATTTCTGTCCTAAGCAAATGAATTCTGTTCAGCCTTTTTGAAGGAAAGATATTTAATTAAAAGCGTTAAATATGGATTCTTCGTACACCATAAAAATATTTTATAAAAATTAACAAATAAAAATTCTCAATAAAATACCCAGGTCTAGTTTCTTTTAGTGCTTCGGAGAATATTTTTATAAGTTCTGAAAAAATCTCAAATATTTTAATCGAAATTTAATTTTATCCGGAAATATAAGAGGTTTACTAAAAAGTATGTATAGTAGCAACACCTTATAATCAATGAGACCTCATAGGAAGTACAATGGAGGAAATAATTATAAATCCACTAATTTTTTATAAGAATTTAAAAAAGAAATAGGTCTTCTATTTGAATTTATCTGAAATTATTTAATTTTATCAAGCACTACAGAAATGTAGTGAAAATATTTGAAAGTAACTATAAAAATGTGAGATTTCAAGAATTTATTAAATAAAAGAAGGAAATAATTATGAGGCCTAAAATAATTGTAAATCCACATCAAAATTTCTAGATACTATAATATATTGTCGAAACAGTGTGAAATTAAGTGCATTAATATAATTTATGGCTAATTGTTTTTGCAACATCTGCAACCAATTTCTTCAGAATCTCCGGTTCAATTTCATTCCAAACCTTAAAAATAGTCTCCCGACGTTCAGTAGCAGAAAAAATTGTTAACCATTTTCATATACTCGCCTGGAAAATATGGCCCATAAATTTTTCATTGGGTTCAGATCCAGACTACAGACAGGCCAATCTGTTATTATTACAGTAGAATAAATAAAGAATTTGTATATTGTTAGTTACATTTATATCGGTAGATAAGTTATCAAGACTCATTTCGAAATTATATATTTTAATATAACAATTATTCAAACAAATTAATTAATTAATTTAAATAATAAATATTTAAACTAATTAAATTATTTAAAACATTTTAATCCTCACATATATAAAATAAATACAGAAATTAGAATTTGCTAAAAGTAGAAATTATATGCATAAAAATAGAAATATTCACAAAAATTATATATAAGCCAACAAGAAATAGTTAAAACGGACAAAAATAAATTGCACAAAACTCGCACAAAATCTGTTCACAGAGAGACATACAGAAGAGAACAGTGAGTCACTGAAACTTTAAAGATTTTCAAAAGCAGACACTGTGGTCAAAGAATATTTTCAAATTAACATTCTTAGTAAGGAATTTCTTCTTAAAATGTAAAAACTCTGCGATTTTTCGTAACAGAAGTTTAATTTTATTTCTCGATTATATTATAAACTATCAAGCAATCTTTACTGATTGACTTGGTAATATTTTTCATAAGTTCTTATAAATAAATGCTCGAAGTTTTTCAAGAATAAAATACAATTTTATTTCTCTCCCATTTTCTTCTTTTTTTTACCAATTTACACAGCCGCTAGCCGGTAACATGCTTAGGACTTTTGTGCATCAACTAAGTTTGTGCTAAAAGACTTCTGTACTTTGCTCATCCCATAAAAGAGTCCAATTGTAAAAATCATAATGTCAAATAAATATTTTTCGAGTCAGTATTGATCTAGAAAGTTTTTGATGAGATTTCTTTGAACAAATTATTTTTGTGACTTTTTTTCTGGAAAAACGATTCACAAGATTCAATCGCTTCTCATCCTTTGTTATAATATTCTGAAAAAATATTTAACGCAAAGCATGGAATATGACCAGATTTTCTTAGCACGCTAATATACGTTTTTCTAACTTATCTTTTCAAAAAATGACTGCATAATTTTCTAATCTCAATGTTCTTCATCGTGTTCTGTGTGTTTTTCTTGCTTAAATTAACTCTAGTAAACAGCTCTCTGTTCGTTACTTGTCTCTCATCTTTCATAATAATAATATTTTTTCGAATTTTTCTTCCCTAATTTCGTCGTCTACTTTTTTCTTCATCAGGCATATTGGTCCTGCCAGAAAAAATTCTGTGATTCAATTATAAATAATTGCCTTGAAAGGAGCTTTGTTATCATATGCTTCATATACCTGACAAATAATGTCATTCTCTCTTGTCCTCCTAGAAGCAAAAGGCAAATAACGATGCAAACCTCAACCAGCTTGTACACTTTTAACGGTCTCTCTGTAAATATCTTTATTAAATAGTTATTATTTAGGACATCAAGAATATTTGCTTTTATATACTAATTGCTTTATGTAGAATATTTCATGGACTTCTTAATTTTATTCGAAAGCCACGTACATTCCTATTTTTAACTTATATTCCATTTGTGGTGTAGTTTACAAAATTGATATAAAAATATTAATAATAATAATAACAATAACACTAATGATAATAATAGTAATAATAGTAATAAATAGTAATAATAGTAATAAATAATAATAATAATAATAATAATAATAATAATAATAATAATAAAATAATAATAATAATAATACTTAAATTTATGAAATTATTATCAATAATTATAAATAGTCTTCCTGGGCTAAAATAGCTAAAATTTAAAATGTCTAAAATGAAAGAAGCTTTGACATTTCGAAGTCATATTAAATTATTTTAGAAATTCTTTTAATTCAACAATTATATTTTTATTTATTAAAATGGAAAATAAAATATAATTAAGTTATCAGAACGGAGAGCAGGATTTTAATATAAATGAAGCCATCTAGAAAATATCAAATAGCCCACCAATTAATGTTACTAATTTATCATTTTCAATTGCCAAATGTTTGGAATTATATTTTAAATAAATTCAAGCTAAAAATATGAATTAAAAACATTTTTCATGTTTACCATTTAAGAAACATTAAAGTTATACTTATATATCGTTACTCGAATTATTTTTCCAAATGGGACCACAAACTTTCTATATGGTTAATATCTGGTAATTGTGGCGGATTAACTAATATATTTTTGGCCTTATATAGCAAAAAGTTCATTGGTTATTTTAGCAGTATGCTTCATATCATTGTCATGCTGGAACGTTTTTCAATATCTAATTTTTTCACATTTTTTTTAAATTGCCTTGGATTTTTTTAATCATATTTCAGAACATTCACAATGCCTTCTATTACTAAAAATTATTCTACTCCAGTTGCGCGGATACAGCTCCAAACTATAACACTACTACTTCCACGTTCCACAGTTCGAATAATATGTCGAAGTATATGTTCTATCTTAGATGTTCTAAAATAAATTTATTATTATATAGTTATAAACATTTAAATTAATTGAGTTGTACATATTGAGTTATTTTGAAGGTGACGAAATATTCTAAAAGTAGGTAAATGAACTGATATAAAATAATATTTAATTTTAGTTCCAATAAATATGGAAAAATGGAAATTCGACATTATTGGAAACAAGATTTAAGTGGAAGTGCAGCGGCTGAAAGAATATGTGAGGTGGATAGTGAAGATGTTTTGTCAACTTGTACCTCAAATATGGTTCACAAAATTTAATCACAATAAGAGCGCTAGGATCATCCAAGCTCCGACAGACCTATCAAAATGAATTGGGAAAATCTACGCAAATAAGATAAAAATAATCCATTGACTATCACTAGAAGATTGTCAAATGAACATAATGTGTGTCAGTTAACCGCTGTCCGACATCTGAAAGCTATCGAAAAGGTCAATAGATGTTGCAAATATGTGTTTCATGATTTAACATAAAATCAAGCACTAATTCGTATTGAAGTATACACTAAACTGTTTTTGAAAATCTCCGTGATGACCGTTTTATTTGCCAAATTATTACGACAAAATGAAACATAGATCTACCTTAGCAAAATAAACAGAAAAATCAATGGTTTAATATGGTCCAGGTGGACAAACCAGTTTCAAAAAGCAAACAGTTCTCAGAAAATGTTCTATTGTGCGTTTGGTGGAATTTCAATTTGAATTTGTTCCAAACAAAAAAAATTAGAAGCAAACTTCTATTCATACAATTAGATTGAATGTATGAAACAATGTAGCTGGAAAAGAATTGGAATCTGTTCAGTTTTTACAAAATCTAACATGAAATTTTGACCTTGTTCCATTGGATTATCATTTTTCCAGCAATGGAGCATCTCCTCTAACATTGGCATAAATTAAATCAATTTAATAATTCAAATTTAAATTTTTTTAGTTTAAAAATAATGTATTTGAACAATTTATCATTCTTTATTGGCTACGTGGAAAAGGAAGAAATATTAATAATATCATCACGGAATGGAATAATTGGAGGATAGATGGGTTAAGAGGTCAATGGTCTTTGCTTTAATATTTAATGAAAAAATCTACTTATTTTATTTCGTTTTTCATTATTTCATAAAAAACGAAATGAATCACCCTAATAAAATTTTTTAAAGTTTTCTATTGACCTATTCAAAAATCTGACAGATTTTTATTAATAAAACTTTTAAATGCTTAAAACGTGAAATGTGCGAATTTTTTTTTCTTTCACTTTATATTACAAGATTATATTTTCTATTTAAATTTTAAGACGGGGTCTGTAATGGGTTCAGTAGCTATATTAGAGTTTTGATATTTATTTCACTTTAATATCTTTATATAGAATTTTTTCAAACTTTTATTGGTTTGCTAATTGTTTTAACCACACTTTATTTAGCTTAATTAAAAGAAAATATAAAATTCCAAACATGGTGAAAAATTTTTAAAAATTCTTCATATACTGAGGTTTAACAGAAATTCTGTACTTTCTTTATCCATTATACAGGGAATAATTTGCTGTCTTTTATCCAATGAAATTGGGTCTAAATCACATTAATTTTAAATCTTCAATATATTTTAAATAAGCAAAGAAATGTTTCCCAATAGAATTATGACCATGCAAGATGTTTCCAAGAGTCTTGCGGCGCCCGAAGACAACTGGAATTGGTATCGGAAAAGATCCAGTGGATCAAGTCAAAATAACGACAGCGAATTTTCTATATATGAAATACATCAGAGTCGTCGTACATCAATGCTGACCACTAGAGTGCCTTGTGTTGACTTGCGACATAGCTTACTGAACATTCCACCGGAACAAGATGATATTTTCAAAAAAGTTAGTGCTTCCAATTTTTTGATATTATAGAATTACAAGGAGAAATAATATTCGTTTTTAACTCAGCGAAATATTATTATGAAGTCAATTTGATTTTCTCACTTGGTTTTCACGGCAAATTGTCAAATATCATTTGTTTGGAGAGATTTAATTTATAAAAATAATGATAATAATAATAATAATGATTATACTCTTATTTTATCATTATAAAGTTGAGTGTCAATATTTTGAAAAATGGTAGATTTTATGTTTCTCATTTAGAGATGCGAGAAATATCACAAATCTAAAAAATATTAATTTAATTATTTATTTTTTAGTTATTTATTTTCCACTGAATCTAAATTTGTTGAAGTATTAAACTAGTGATGCATCACCCAATAATTATGCTTGATATAATAATACTAAATTCTGAAATTCTACTTGTTAAGGTCGTTTCATTAAACCTGTTGGGATTTTGTAAGTTAGGAGTTTTCTGTCAATTTTATTAACTTATTAAATGTGAGATTTTTTCAATTTAGAACAGGATTAATATTTTTGTGATATAAATGATATAAAGTGATATATTCATTATGAACGAAAGGACTTTTGCATATTTTTATTAGTAGATTTTTAAAAGTTGATAAAAGTCATTAATTAGGAGTCTTCAAATTAAGCGATCAATTCTTAATTTTGCTAAAGCTCGGTCTCCGCATCAATTTAATTTATCATAAATAATAGGTTGGTCGGAAAGTATTTTTGCATAAAATCAATATTTATTTAACAAAAGATTTTACCAAAACAAAAAAACACTATTATTTAAAATACAAACTATCATTTTCTATGACAGTCATTCATCTTTCTGCAAGCAATTCAATACCATTCCTTCTGTTTAGGAGTAAAAACTCATGGCATGCGGATTCTACCTCGTTAAATGTATTGAACTACCAACCACGTAAGAAAGCAGTCATGGAACGAAATAATAATAAACTATTATTACAGAATATTATACTTAGTATCCAGGTATTAATAAAATAAACAATATTTTGACGGAAACCCTGATCAACGTGTTTTGTTGAAAAGATTAAATTTATTGTTTTAATCTATATTTTTTATCTGACCTTCTTTCACTCTAAATTCTCCAATCAATATAATTGAATTTTTAGTTATGTTGGGTTTACCAAGACACCCCCCGGGGAAAAATAAATAATAAAAATGATAAATAATGCATAAATACTAATGATAATAATA
>JBBMKC010239745.1:0-10981 GCA_037834085.1 Bipalium vagum | reverse complement strand
TAATAATAATAATAATAATAATAATAATAATAATAATAATAATAATAATAATAATAATAATAATAATCAATTAAATAGATTTTATATGAAAGGGTCATTTAAAAAAATGAAAGGTCATCAAAATTTACTTTAATTTCATATGTAGATCTGAGATTTTCTTTTCCACTTCCGAGGTCTGATTTTTTGAAAATCTGAATTCAGAAACATAACCCGGCTTATGTTTTTGGGGATTATAATCACCAAGTTCTGCTAGAAAGAATTGTAGTTTGAAAAATGTTAAATTCAATAATAAGAAAAAAATTATGATATTTTCATTTTTGTAATAAAAGGAATAAAGGCCAGCTATTTTGAATATTAATGAATAAAAATTACCTTAACCTGATAGTTTACAAAGGAATTTATTACAATTTCAAAAAATTAAATGAATACTTGTTAGCAATCTGTCTTTTACATATATCATGACACAATTGATTTGTAAAGACTGTCCTTGTCAAATTAAAGATTATAAAATTGATTAACCCAAATCATTCGTATTGGGTGTTAATATAATTATATGAATATTACTTATTGACTTTTTATTATCAAAATGTTACATCACTTTGTAATTCAACTTTGTTTTTTTAAAATAAAAAGAATTCTAAACTGAAAATTTTCAAAGTCCATAAAATATTCCAAAGAGAAATTTAATTGTCCTTTCTTTTTTATTGTTTCTTGTATAATTTTGGGTAAGAAATTTTTCGATAAGTAGATAAAAAAATATTTACAACGATTTTATATGAGCCAATACAAACTAATCCTTGACTTGTAAAACTCTGAAAATTAATATTGTTTAAAAACTTGCAAAATCGATTATATTTAAGGCATTTCGTTATTCATTTAACCTCACGACTATGTTGCCTTATTTTATTAAAATATTCTTTTGTCAATCTTATTAAAATTTTGTCAATAAATAACAGTATAATGATCTACCTTTTAATACTGTCAACTTGGCCTTAATGGCTGAATTGGTCTGAATATTTTTTCAAATTATGATAATCAAGATAATAGTTTCTAATTAATATTTTACTTTATAATTCGACGAAATCTCGCTTCATTTTGTGTGTTCATTTTAATGTTCAATTTGCTTAAAAAATGCTTATTTTTAGATCATAATAATATTTTTTATCTCAATAGACATTTATTGAACTTTATTTACACTTACTCAAAATATTAAGTTAAAAGAAATTGATTAATTAAAATTGATTACATGAAATTTCCCAAAAATTCCCATGCCATTTTCATAATTATTTGATATCTTTAAACAAACCTGTGAGCTTTAAAGGATGGGGATGTAAGATAAATTGAAAATTAGTCGGGGGATGTAGCGCTGCGGTCAAAATTAAATTTCAATTCAAATCATTTAAGATTTACCAATTTTCAATGGTGCTGTAATAAATTGTTGAGTATTGTAATAAATAATCTTTAAGATGTGATAAGCACTTTCATTGATTTCAATACATTATTACAATATAATTATCATAATGGATTATATATTGTATGACAGAGGGAAATATTTACTGCTTGTGTAATATTGCGTACATCAATGACAACCTTTTTACATGATTTATTATTCCCATAGTACAACATTTCTAAAGAACAATCTTTAAAATCGCAATCAATTAAAATAGAATTGATCAGTATATAATGTCAAAATAATTACAAAATATTCTTAAAAAGTCATTATATTTAACACGTCAACGAAGGACAACAAATAAAATACTTTTATTAATAAGATTAACTTAAAAGAACCTTGTAATTAGTTTTTAAATGTTATATATCAGTCATGATAAAAATCTAATAATTAAATAGAAATAAAAGATAAGGAACATTTAACATAGAGCATCTAAATAAAAACACAATAAATTCTAAAATGATTAAATAAATAATCATTTTAAAAAATTAATTGTTGCATATCTTAAAGAAACAGAAATTTTTTCTGTTTACTTTAAAAATTTGACATATCAAAGTTATGATAATGGTGACTACACAATAAAGGAAAACAGAAATATATTTAAAAATTGTAATGAGCCTATAATAAAATAAATATTGGAATTAATAATAATAATAATAATAATAATAATAATAATAATAATAATAAGAATAAAATCAAATAAAAATAATAAAATTAAATTTTTTATCTCAACATGTCAAGATAATGTAAACCACACAATAAGGAATAGTTTTTGATACTTTTTGAGCAAAAGGAGAATAAATGTCATGCAAATAGCAATTTGCCAATGACTGAGTAGTTCGCTGGCCAATATATAAAGAATGGAATTCCAAATGGACAGCGAGAAGGAAACATTGTATGTTTAACGAATTTATTATTGGGATAATTGTTATTTATTGTTGGTTACAAATTTTGAAAGATTTCATAAATATATTTGTTATCGTCTAAAAAATTGTATTAGGTTATGTTTAGGTTTGTTTTAGGTTATGTTTATATTATTAGAACGCGATAGGACTCTACGATAGATCCTGTTCTGCTCGACTGTCTATTGGCGTTTTTTCTTTTGTGTTAAAATTTTCTTATTTAATTTTTACTAATTAATCTGATTATATTTTCTCCAAATAGTTTCTTATTGATAATAACTATTATTCGACTATTCGTTATTATTAATACATTTCGATAATTCCTAACTTTAGTGATTTCATTGTTTGATCTTTAACGATTATTTTGATCGTTCTCAATATTGTTAATTCAGAATCGTTTGTAGTGATAAACTTGATAATATTTATTATTTTGTAATTGTTTGTTTAAGAGTTTTGATACGGTGTACCATTGTATTGAAGTTAATAAAATTTACTGTGATTTTTTGATTCATTTAGATAAGAATACATTAATAGCGACAATATGTGAAGAGTGAGTAGATTTTGATCTTAAGGTTACGCAAAGACATTTGAGTCAAAGAAGATGACATGGTTTGCGAAAAGTATAAATACAGAACTACGGTTCTCAAGCCCATACTATCACAACAATAATAACCAGATCGAACGGCAATTTAGAACTATTAGGGAGAGACTGGATGCGGCTAAAGCAGAGCAAGGGAGGAACTATTGCCATAAGTCGAGTTTTCATTGAATACAACAATGCAGAAGACTACTGGAATGAGCTCAACAGAGATTGTTTTTGGCAGGCGTTTAGATCGGGAAAGATGGTATTCGTTGAGAGAGAAGCTGGATAGAACTGAAGTGAAATAGATTACGAAAAGAAATTTTGAAGTTGGTTCTGGTCAAAGTTGAAACGAGTAACAAAGACCAGCAAAGATACGAAGGTCCATATCGAATCTAAAAGAAGATACATGGAAGACAGTATTTGTTATGACAT
This sequence comes from Bipalium vagum, assembly GCA_037834085.1. NCBI lineage: Eukaryota > Metazoa > Platyhelminthes > Tricladida > Geoplanidae > Bipalium > Bipalium vagum. Next base: position 7,614 of record JBBMKC010239745.1, on the reverse strand, counting down.
GCAGATGGAAGAATTCTGGAGAGGAACGTTGAAAAGTTAAAAAAATTCTTGAGAGGGGGGAAATAAGGAGTTCGAAGAATTAGTTTCTTTGAATTTTTTTAAAAAGGACCTAACGACTATATTAACAATTATTAAATGGTTTTAATTTAAAGTTTTTAAAAATTACGGTTTTTAAAATTTTTATTAAAATCTTTTAAATAAATGTTAATAAATTTTTATAAAGTAAATAATTTGGTTTATAAAATAGGCGAGGTCCATGTTTGAAAAGTTTTTACAAGTATTCAGATTAGTAAAAATATATTAATATTGCCTTGATCTTATTATTAAAAAAGACTACACAAGAATATAACTGTAATATAAGGATATCTAGGTTAAGAAAATACTCTCTCAGATAACAATTTATTGATCAAATGTTTACCATTTTCTACCAATAGTTTTATATTTTTATTTATTTTTTCTAATTAATTTGTTTTTGCTATTTAAGAAATATTAATTTTGTAACAAAGAAAAAATATTTTAATTTCAAAAATGAATATTTTTTATTTTAATTTTAAAAAATATTATTTAATTATTTTTATAATTCTTCAAATCATAATTAAGATAATTTCACAATATATTTAATTTTTAGTTTGAAATGATTTATTTTTAAAATTCACTCTTTGAATTTGGTAATTCTTTTAAAAAGATTCTGATGGGATCTAGGAAGCAGAATTTTCTGGACTGGATTCTATCAGAATGGAGTCTCGAGATGATGTTATTTTCAGTCTACTTACTGAGTATTTAAGTATGGGTTTTTCTCACCAGTAGACTCTTCACACTTTCTGACATCCACCTGATCAACCGAGGCCAGAGAATGAGCTTTCCAAATCTTAAAAATAGACTGACAAGTACAAACCATTAGTGACTTCAACACTATTATCACATAATATCATAACACTAAAAATTTTTTATTTGGCAAGATTTTATTCCATTTTAATATTAATAAAAAATTTAGTAACAAATCGGACTAGATTTTCTTGTAAAATTTTGCAAAAGTACGATTCTTCAAAAATTGAAAATTAGTGAATTAAAAAAAAATTATTATTATTATTATTATTATTATTATTATTATTATTATTATTATTATTATTATTATCATTTTTATTACTATTATTATTATTTTTATTATTATTACTATTATTATTATTTTTATTATTATTATTACTATTATTATTATTTTTATTATTATTACTATTATTATTATTATTATTATAAATAATATAAAATATTACGAAAAAGAGGAATAGAATAATTATTCTTTTCTTCTATCCGTTCAACTTGGAAATAAATTTGGTACAATGTTCTTCAAAGCTTCATAAAACAAGTAAATAAAATAAAAGAAATTTGAAATTTTTTTGTTTAAACTTCATTATTCACATTTACATCCGTTTTTGGATATTTTCTCAGACAGTTGAAAGAATTTTAGCAATTATTTTTCTTTTAGTCTTTAAAATACATCGTTCTATGTCATTGAATAATTGAGAAACATCCCATAGATATTCATGAGGAATAATAAAGATTTTGAGAAAATCTTACATCTATCCGATATTAAACAATTAATGTTTCTGTAGATATCTTCTCAGTTAGATTTAATGATAATGAAATAAATAATAATTCCATCCCATAAAAGTGAATTTATTAATGTGAATTTCTTTTTACTCTATCTATTATTAGTAGACTGGTAGAGTTCGAAATGCGCATTTTTATTGAATAATATTTTTTATTGCATAAACCACTTAAATATCCGCACATTTTAAATATTATTATGCATATTTGTCTGATTTATAATATTTTCTTAATGTCGTCTTTCATTTCATTCATTTTTAGTTGGAAAAGGCTTAGAAATATGAATGACCAAAAATAACAAATTCACATTTGTAAGAAAAGTCTACCATAAAATCATATCGAACAATATGCGATGTGTGTTTGGTGATATTGTTATTAGTAATTGTCAATGCAGATAGTTTCAATGATTTAAACATGGAAATGTAGATTTGAAAGATCAGGGAAGCATTCTCAAACGGTAGATGATGATGATGATGACTTAAAAAAAACCATTGAGACACATTTTTGATAAGCTACTCGAGAACTTACTGAGATGTCCAAATGCAACCACGTGGTCATAGGAATTCATTTACATTCAATTGGCAAAACAGATTATGGCAAATGAGTTTCACATCAGCTCAGTCTTTAAAACTCGCATTTCTAAGGTTACAGTCAAAATATTACACCAGGCTCTTAATGAAAAATGCTATAAGAAAATTGTAATGATGAAGTACGAAGAGCCATTTATAACCATGCTCTAATATATCTTGTACAATTTCAGAAGATACAAATAGAAAAAAATAACTTATCACCAATGATTACCAGGCTAAAAAGTTGAACTGATGCCGAAAACATTGCAGTAACGCAGCATACATACGTGGACAATGAAGGAAATGTTTCTTTCGTTTGAGAGTTATTTTGGAAATATTCCAAGAAAGAAATTATTTTTAAAAAGCTAATATCTCTAAAATAATAATATCAACTGCTGTACTAAAACGAATCCCGAATATAATTTAACGATCTTATCGGAATCTGGCAAAGTCAGGAAGACTACAAAGCGATTTTCAAAGAACTGTAGAAGTGCTAAGTATAGAGTTGATTTGTAAAAGGTATCAGTCATTTTTTATCGAGCTCATAAATGAAGAAATACTACTGCTAATAGTGAACAAGATACTCTGGTCATTCAACGGATGTCTGTCTATATTTTGGTAAAAACAATATGAAGAACTTATCCGACTTTATCGACAATCTCATTCCAGCAAAATGTAGTTGGATCTGGTGAATTAAGTTTTATCAATGTGAGGTTTTTGTTTCCTAAAATAAATGATTGCAAAGATTTTGTTAACAATTTTATCTATTAAAAGAAAAACATTAAAATTTTTCTTCAACATTGTATTATTAATCAGATTATTAATTCAAGAAGAAGAGGTGTCATTAATTATTATAGATTAGTTCAGCCAATAGTGTATCATGTAAGCATTTTGAGAATTCAAATACCCTTATTTATTTTTAATTATAATTATGAGATCAATCCAAAATTTTATGGGATTAAGCGATTATACATGGTTCGTTCAAAAAGTTTTTGGACTACCATATTTAAAAGACAACATTGTAAATATTAAATATTTATTTTACAAGTACTACATCATACATTCTCAAACCAGTTGTTATCTGCATCAATACATTTTGCCCAGCGCACAAAAAGGTCATTAAACGCATCATGAAAAGTATTCATAGGAAGCTAACCAAAGAAAGAGCGAACAATGTCTTCCAAATCATTTGAGAACTCAAACATTATTCCACGAAGGTGTTTTTTTAATTTTCCAAAAATACAATAATGAGAAAGAACCAAATCAGCATTATACGGAGGGTGAAGTAAGATATAGAATTCTTCCTTATCGATTGGTTCTTGAGCGATATGGCTTCTGTGAACCATCCATTTCTTCTCATCTTCAAGCTTTTGTCATTCACTTGACTCACGTCTAGCTTGTGGAATATATTGTGTGGTTATAATATTGTGAATAAAATGTTCCAAAACTTTTTGTGAATACTCAGAGGCTCATGGCATGGTAGCCTAACTTTAAGCATTCCTGTGTGAGGACGCGAGGAACATATAGAGACAAGACCTTTCTATAATTCATTTCTTCCAACAAGATTGCCACAAATCCTCTTGATATCTTTATATTCTCGACAAAGTCTGTAATTGTCATTGGCCGATTTTCCTGAATCAATCTCTCAAGTTATTCTTTATTTTTCTTATTATTTGATGTGATGGACGATCATCTCTTTCTTCACCATGCCCAGATTGGCGTCTTCTTTTAAATTTTGACACCTAGAACAGTATGGTGGATTTTGAGAGGCACTTATTCTTATAAGCTTTTGCAAGATTGTAGAGAATTTATTGGTTGGATTAGCCTTGCAAAAGGTAAAAATCTAATGGTACTGCGATATTCAACTTTTGAAACGTTCTCGATAAACAAAGATGTTAAAATACGGAAGTCAATAAAATAAACAAATTAATTTCTGCATAGTAACTACCACAGACTGGTCGTTTTAAATGATATACAAATCTTTTAAAAATTAACATGCTTATTAAGCTTTTCCAGAAACGTTTTGAACGAACTATATATTTATTAAATAAATCTTAATTTTTATTCTATTAATACATTGATGGTATTCTTTCTTGACAATATCCTGTATACAATGTTAAAAGGAATTTGATCAATAAACTTGTATTTAATTTTTGCAAATGAGATTTCATTTTGCAAATCTTTTATTTACCTGTTCTGTTAATTGCCGAATTATATTATTTGCCATGATTTATTCCTTAAAATATTTTTTAATATTGAATTTACTAGATAATTTTTTAGATGTCTACAAATATGGCCAAACCAAATAGGCACACGAATTTAACATTGGAACAAAAATTACAAAAAGAATAATAGTAGAGTAAGTGATGAGGTAATCACGCAAAGATTTTCATCTAAATCTAAAGTTCCTGTCAAACGACGAACAGTTAAAAATTTATTAAATAATTCAGATAATATCAACCATATTATAACCTTATGACACTTAAAGTATCTTTAAAAAACTTAAGCCAACAAACTGAAATGGACAAAATTGATTGACTTTCAAAAAGAAATGCATACATATATAATCAAAAGAAGCAAGGTAAGTCAATTAATGACAAAGGGATTTTAGCATATTTTATCCAAAAATAAATTTTATTTATTTTTTAATTTTATTCCATTATTTGCCAAATTCTCTTAATTGCCACAAATTAGCCAAGTCCCAAAAATGGAAAATAAGAGAACATTTACTGTATTACTTTTTTTATTTCAATCTTTTTTCTGTCAAACCTTTTACTTGACCGAGTTTTTACCTATGGAGAAAAATTAAAAAATGTCCAAACATCAAAATGAAAAAAAGTGTTTGAAAGAAAGTTCATGTTACATAAAATTCTTAAATTCATTCATTTATTACATTAAATACTAATAATTTATTTTTATTATACCTATTAGAGTCAGTCTTTATAAATCACACTTTTACAACTTTTCTCTATGAATATTTTAAGTATTATATAATATTAATTACATTATATATATTATATATTATTTTTATTATATATATTAAATTTCAAATATCGAAATAATCATTAATTGATATTATATATTAGGCTAATTGCTGTAATATTAAAACGTGTGTTTATTTTGAATTTTTTTAGATATTTAGTTTCAAAAAGAACAAATTACTCATCGCAATTAGAGTCATTCTGAGACATTACTAGAAATAAAACTGGAAAGAAATTGATACAGCAAGAAAGATATGTGAAGTGATTAGTGCATGATCAGTATTAATTCGGACTGCATAAGAATGATTCAGAAATTTTAAAAATGGTGACACCGGTCTGGATTGTGTACCCCGTAAAGAACGACCTTTGATTCTGAGTTGCTCAAAGATGCAGTCAATTCAAATCCAATAACAAACACAAGAAAATTATCGTAAGAATTAAATGCTTCACAATCAACTGTAACCTAGAATAAATAATAAATAGACTATTATAATATCAAAAATTAATAATAATGTATAATTTAATTTTAATTTTGATAATTTTTTCAAAAATAAATTATATATTTTGAAATTTATTAATTTTATTAAAATTTTTGTTTTATATAATATTGCTATTATTATTTATTTTTATTTTATTATTGCAATTATTATTATTATTATTAATATTGTTATTATTATTATTATTTATATTATTAATTATTATTAATATTGTTATTATTATTATTATTAATTAATTATTATTATTGTTATTATTATTAGTAATAGTAGTAAAAGGGTCGAGAAATCATAATAATTTTAATTGCAAATGTAATTCTAGTATCACTCTTATTATTTTATCGTTATTATTATCATTATTATAATCATCATCATCTTACTGTGCATAATCTATTTTAAAATCTTTGATATTTATAAAAAATTTAGAAAATAACCATTATTTATTTAATCATCATCAATAAATAATAATAAGGATTTATTTATACTAAACTGATATGGATTTGTACTTACTACTGACTAATGGAAAACAAAAAAAATTATTTATTTTTGCAATTGACTGACTTATAGTAGTTACAAGTGTCTTGGTTAGAAATATTATCTAAATATATAATATTGAAATATTATTATTTACAAAGATAAATTAATTTTGCAGAGAAGTTCGAAAGTAATTTATCTGAAAAATTCATGTCGTCAGCCTATGAAAAATCTTAATAAAATAGCAAAAATTCAATTGGCCGTAAATCTTAAACTAAAAAATAATAAATCACATGCGATATTAATCTTTCCATTTCGTTTAGAACCCCTCTTTTCTGATGATCATTACGGAAATAAATTCGTTTGAATTGGAAAAAGAAATGGAAAACAATAAAACCAAATCCATTTCTTCTTCTTTGGAGCTTGGTGAAGCCGAAATACGAATTGTTAAATTTGCAATTTCACTACGTAAGATTGATTTTTCTTTTTACTTTTTAAGAGGTACAAAACTCATAAAAATTACAAAATTATTATTATTATTATATTCGATATTAATTCTCATATTACTAAAAATTAAACCGATTTCATGAATGATCTCACAGTTATTAAATTAGTAAAGATATTTAATAAATTTAATTAATTAATATTTCAATAGTTTTCTTTACGATATCCTTTAATATTTTTCACTAATTATCGGAAAGAAACACATAATAATTCCACTTTTTACGTTTTGATTTATTAATTATTAATAATAAAATTAAAAAGAACTTAAATAAAATTTTTATGATATTTTAGAAAAATAAAAAATCTTATAATATATTTTATATTTATTAAGTTATTAAATCTTTTATTATTTATGAAAAGCATGCTCTCAAATTTATTTTAAAAAATAATTATAAAGATTAAAATGTGTTTAATGTGTTTTAAAAATTATATTTTTTTATACATCTTTTATATAAAAATAAAAATATTATATATTAGATTTGAAGTCTTCAAATATCTAATTTTATAAATTATAGTAATAATAATATTTTTTAATATTTCTGATATATTAAACAATTATAAATTCAATATAATAATAATTTTTCATATAAGTTTTTATCTTCATAAAACACATCCATTGATTTAGTAATTAAATCAGTATCAAATTAATAATTGAAATAATTTTTAAATGAAACTAATAATGTTTTTTTTATAATTTTTTATTATTAATATAGATTTCAAATAATTAAATTAAAACTTTCGTTAGAGTTTAAAGTAAGAATATTTATTTATCGATAGATTTTGTCCAATCCTACTTGAAAAATAATACAAAATTCTAATAAAAATCTCATTAGTTTTCTGATTGATTTTCATCTCTTAATTTTTCTCAAGGCTCTCTGTAATTGACAAAAAACAAGCTAATAAACTTGTGATTATATTTGTTTATTATATTTCCAATCAATAGCTCTATATTATTAATAAAAATATTTATTATATTATTTGTCTAAA